>PVKS010013536.1:0-50547 GCA_004027875.1 Aplodontia rufa | reverse complement strand
TTTTACTCAACATGATCTCTTCCATAGCCATCCATTTACCCTCGAAGGCTGCAATATCATTGTTTCTAATTGCTCTGTAATATTCCATGGTATAAATGGGACTGATTTCCTGACTTCTCCATCAGTCCTATTATTATTAGTGTATAGGAAAGCTATTGATTTATGTGTGTTGATCTTGTATCCTGCCACTTTGCTAAATCTGTTTATGAGTTCAAGCAGTTTAGTGATGGAGTTTTTTGGATCTTTCAGATACATGATCATGTCATCAGCAAAAAGAGAGAGTTTGACTTCCTCTCTTCCTATTTTTAACCCTTTGTTTTCTTTCTCTTGCCTAATTGCTCCAGCTAGGGTCTCAAGGACAATATTGAATAAAAGTGGTGAGAGCGAACAGCCTTGTCTTGTTCCAGAGTTTAGTGGAAATGCTTTCAACTTTTCTCCATTTAGTATTATACTAGCTGAGGGTTTAGCATATATTGCCTTTACATAGTTCAGAACTGATCCTTTGAACCCTATCTTCTCTAGAGTTTTGAACATGAAAGGGTGCTGGATTTTATCAAAGGCCTTTTCTGCATCCATTGAGATGATCATTTGGTTTTTGTCCTTGATTCTATTTAAGTGGTGAATTACGTTAATTGTTTTGCATATGTAGAACTAGCCCTGCATACCTGGGATGAAGCCCACTTGATCATGATGGATTATTTTCTTTATAAGTTTTTGGATACGGTTTGCTAGTACTTTATTAAGGATTTTTGCATATAAGTTCATCAGGGATATTGGTCTGTAATTTTCTTTTTTTGATTTATCCTTGTCGGATTTTGGTATCAGAGTTATGGTTGCTTCATAAAAAGAGGATGGGAACATTCCCTCCTTTTCAATTTCTTGAAATAACTTAATAAGGAGAGGTGTTAGTTCCTCCTCAAAAGTGTGGTAAAAATCAGTGAGGAAGCCATCAGGTCCTGGGATTTTCTTCTTTGGTAGACTTTTAATTGTGATATGGATTTCAGTGCCTGTGATTGGGCTATTTAGGAATTCAATATCATCTTGAGTCAATTTAGGGATGTTGTATGTGTCAAGAAATTTATCCATTTCCTCCAAATTATCAATTTTGGAGGAGTATAAGGTTTCAAAATATGATCTTATAATTTGTTGGATTTCCATGGGGTCAGTGGTGATCACACCCTTTTCATTGGAGATTTTATTGATTTGCTTCATTTCCCTCCTTCTCTTGGTTAGATTTTCTAGTGGTCTATCTTGTTTGTTTTTTCAAAGTACCAGCTCTTTGTTTCATCAATTCTTTTTATTGTTTTTTTGTTCTCAATTTCATTGATTTCAGCTCTGATCTTGATAATTTCCTGTCTTCTGCTGGCTTTGGGGTTAGATTGTTAGAAGAGAGGTTTGATTGCTCCTTATCATTGATAGCACTTGGTAGTTAGCAATCTTTTTTTTTTTTTTAAGAGAGACGGACACTGAAAGAGAGAGAAAATGAATTTTTAATTTGTTTTTCATGGGACTTTCATTGCTCCACACTTCGTTGTGTGGTGCTGGGGTTTGAACCCGAGTCCTCGTGCTTGCCAGGCAAGTGCCATAACCCCTGAGCACCACTCCAGCCCCATTTATCAATCATTTTAATGGAACAATTTTAGCCAGTGTGTCATGGTGCCTCACCATGGTTTTAATTGCGCTACCTAATGATTAATGATGCTGAGCGATTTCCCACACACTCGTTGGCCATTCACACAACAACCTCTCCAAAGCCAATGTCCAGATGTGCTCCTATTGTGGTCACTTTTAGTTTTCAAAGTTTCCTGAAAATGCTGAAATGAAAAACAGACTGTTGGATTAACAGTGGTCTACTCAGAATACTGAAATGAAAAACAGACTGTTGGATTAACAGTGATCTACTCAGAATTTTGCACAGAATTTTGCTCAAGAAATCACTTCACAATCCAAAGTGGTGGAGCAAAAAATACGTATGACCATAGTTACAACACAATCTTTGTCATTGCACGGATGGCCACAGTTCCCATTTCCTGAGCTTTTTACTCTGGGCACTTCCAAGCTTACAGAAGAGCCGAAAGAACAGCACCCTGAGTCCCCATGTAACCGCCCAGCTTCAACAGCTGCCAGCATTCTACTGATCTTGCTTCGTTTACTGCCACACATTTTTGTTTTTGTTGGAAAATTTTAAAACAGATCCCAGACATGATAGAATTTTACCCATCACTGTGCCACCACTTGGACAAGTAGAAATGAAGGTCTTCGTTTAGCATCTTTATTTGGTTTTGAGCACAGGACCAAGAGCTCTTAATGGAACCAGGTCCCGATCCAACCTTTGCCTGGATTAGAATATGCAACCATATCATTTGAAACAAACTTCCAAGCTTAATTTAAACCACCAGGCCCATGCCTTAGAAAATCTGTCCCATAAAACTAACTGTTACCCTTGGAAAAGAACTGAATAAAACTACACATTCTTTTTTAAAAAGTTGAGTTTTTACAAAAAACTCAGTTGAAAACTAAGGCTTGCTGACTTCATTTTAGGGATGAGAGCCAGTGTTTTCCTTATACTTTCATGTACCATCGAAAGTTTAGAGTTGCGTCGGTTTAGATGTTAGAAGGATAAGAACATTCAGTGTTCCTATATTATGTGAAAATTACACCTCTTAAGGTATGTCAAAGCAGAAGATTCGACTAAATAGAATGTGTCCTTTCTTCTGCAGCAGAGCACCTTGTCCCCAACCCTGTTGACACTAGTCCTACTCTCCCTTTGCAAAGTGCATTAAAGAGTGTTCAGTGGCATCTCCAGCTTCCATCTACCCACACTTCCCAGATGCCCAGAGGAAATAACAGGATGAGTGTATTCCATGCCCTCAGTGCCAGGCCAGCAGCTGCAGGGCCTCGGGCACACAAGCTGGGCTCCCTGTCTCCCAGGAACCATGTGAGATGGTCAGTAACCAGGTCCGTGAAGGCATCAGACCAGCACCCCTTGCAGTGGAAGCTCACCAAACCACACGATGGACAAAACAGCACTCAGCCAGGTGATGCAGGTGGCTCTAGCAAGGCAAGCTAGAGCCATTTGGGATGAGTCACATGGACAGATGGCAGGACGGTGCAACAGACAGCGTGAATGTCAAAGCCAAATAAATTTGCATTTAAAGCCCATGTCTGCGATGTGCAGCGTGTGTGACTTTGGAAAAGTCACTAAGCCTCTCTGAGCCTCAAAACCAAATAGATAATCATTCCTGTTTGTGGAATTACATATATATTATAGTATAAATATGCAGTGTCTAGTACAGCACTTAGAATATAGGCATTCCAAAATATTTTCTAATAGTATACATTAAAATAATTTCAAATCATCTCAAATCAGCTAAGGGCTGCAAAGATATGGATTCACAGTGATTGGCCGGTGGTCAATGTGAACTGGTGATTAATGAGGATAGGGAGATTGAGAAGATTGACAACCCGGGTGCTGTGTCCATCCAGTGAGGAGACCTCACTGGAGTTGCCAATGTTGCAGTGAGCAGTAGTGGAATCTGGGACAGCAGGATATGGCTGGACCAGAAATCAGGGGCAGATTTGCAGACTCTGTGGAGGCACCTGGCTTTGGGAACAATAAGAATTCAAAATGATTAACGCACAGCCTCGCTTCCCTGCAGATTTTAACTCAAGGCTGTGGAGAGCCAAGAAGGCCCCAGTAATCACTGAAGTACTCTCCCTTGCTAGGCGCCCTCAGGTCTGTCCTGTTTGGTCAGGTAGTTCCATCTGGTCCCTTTATGGGGACCCTGCAAGCCCAACTTTGGATTTGCGTGCATTAGTCTCAGCTTAGCCCTTGGAACCTGCAGTTATTAGTAAATTACCGAGGAAACTCTGCAGCTGAAGTGGCAGCCACCTCGACAGGCCACACATGCTATGCAATCAGGCAATCTAGTGCCTTAGTATAAAGTATATCAAGGGCACCTACATGGATGCACAGGTGAGAGGCTAGAGACTCTGTAGAGGAGAACTTTCATGAGGGTGACTTTTTAGAGAATGTGGGGGGTAAACATGAACCCAAAAGTAACGGGGCATCTCTCAATCAGCAAATTGGGTCACCCCTTGTATTATCTTATCCTTCATTTTCCAAATACTTGGTTCACGAATAGCCATTTAGAGAGCCAGATCTGGTGGTCACAACCAAACAAAATACAGAGGTCTTTCATTGGTGAATAATTAGTGGAAATAAGCTATTAAAGGGAAGGTAAACGCTGCAGACACTGAGGAAAGTAATCTGGTGCAATTTTCCCTGTGTTTAAAAATAAGGATACTCCTTGATCCAGCAATCCCACCCTGGAAGTCCGTTATGCAGAAAGGAAGGAAAAATACGCAAGGATGCGTGTGCAAACAAAAGGCTAATGCATAACTGTTTGCTGTTACTGACCCTCTAAAACTCTGCACTATGAATAGTGAAGCAGACAGACATATTAGGATGCAGCCTGAATACGGACCATTGGGTTACCATTTTTTAAAACATGAATTAGAGTTACTTGAACTAGCTCAAAGGACTACCATGAAAATATCACGTAGCAAAGGATGGCTGAAGAATGGTTTCATCTTTGCAAAAGAAAAGACAAAAATGGAAGGAAAGAAAGGAAGGTGGGAACAAAAGAAGGAAGGGAAGAAGGGTAGGAGGAAAGGGAGATAATTCCTGCTGTTCGTATCCAAACCCTCTGCCCTCTCCTCTGCTACTGACAGTGCCCCAGTCCTGTGTGAGGGTCCCCTGGAGAGACCAGCATCTTCCTGGATGCTTCAAACAGAGCAAATGTATGGCAGCAAGATCTACAGATGGTAGAAGCAGCCCAGAAACCAAACAAGAAGTAAACAGAGCCAAGGTTAGCAAGCATAGAGGCCAACCTCCCCTCCTCCCCAGGACCAGAGAGACGCGGGCAGCGAGGGGCCGGAGTGCTCAGCCCCAGAGACGGAGCCCACGCTGGGAGCTGGAGCCATGGAGGACATGAAGAGACTGTGAATATCTCTTAGGTTTGTTATGCCTCAGATGACTCCCAACAACAGCAACAAGGATAATAATAAAATTAGTGGTATAATTGCTAAATGTGCATTTTACATTTTATCATTAATCTCTCCTTATTTACTCAGCACCTGTTCTGTGCCAAACACCAGGTTAGTATTTTAAAGCCTTGTTTAATTGAATCATCACAATATTAGACTAAGGTTGGAGTTGTCACTTCGTTTGATAGGTGGTGAAACTGGACTATGGAGGTAAAATGACGTGACAAGATCATACACCTACACTTGAAAGATCCAGAGCTTGCAGAAATTTGACCCATAACCACACCCTCTAGCATGCCCCCAGGAACCTTACTAACCACCTCTGTCAGGCTGGGAGTTTGAGTCTGATCTGAGCCCTTGGTGAAGGGATTTTCAAACAGTGTTCTAACTATTGCTTTGATTCTGCAGCTGTCTGGGGTGAGCTGTGTCTCACCATGCAAGTCTGGATGGGCCTCTGGCTGCTCAACTGAGAGAGGTCACAACAGTGGAGGAGATACTGCTCTCCAAACTGGCCTCTGCCTGGTGCCCTGGATGCCCACCTTTTGAGTCCTGGGCTGCTAAGTGGACGCTGCGCTATTTTGAGACTGCCATGCTATGAGGAAGCCTAAGCTATGTTGAGAGGTCGTGGAGCATAGGTGCCCAGGCTGGCCATCCCAGCCACGCTCAGGCTTCAGGATGTCCCAGGCTGACTACAGACATGAATGCAGGAAACTTCTGGATGATTCCGCCTCCCAGCTGTTTGACTTCCCAGCTGAAGCCACAGGATTGCAGAAGAAGTCTCTTCTCCACCCAGTCTGTCCAAAGAGCAGACTCAAGAACACAATGAATAATTGGTTTGTCATGCAGTGACAGACAGCAAGGATGCCTGGTGGGCTTAGGTCCTGGAATGATGAGCCTTCAATGACTGCTTCATTGAGTGAATGAATGGCAAAGGCCGATCCCAGCCCTGCCTGTCTAAAACAACTATATCCAAAAACACTTTGCAAGTAGCACAGCCCTGTTCAAGTGCAAGGCTGTCTTAAAGGACCTGCCGGGGAGAAGTGATTTGTGTTGTGATTCATAGCATCTTCAAGGAGGAAAGAGCTGGAAGGAAGCCACCAAACCTCCGAGGGCTCAACCAATGGTGTTGCGAGAACGTCCCTCAGAAACTCACTTCTGCTGTCTGATTTGGATTCCTGGGCCAAGTTGAGTACCTGGAACTGAACGTCCTCCCTAGAATACAGGAGATGTTGGGTTTCCCAGCCAAGTCTATCCCCTGTTGTAGGCAGTAATTTGGTGTCTGGCAAAGAGAGGGCACCTTGTACAGCAAATGCACAAATAAATTTCACCACCTAATTAGAATCATAACCGAAAGCTAATGAGCTAGCATCCTGCTTTGCAAATCCATACTGTGTGCATTGGGTGGGCAGAGGTCAAGTCTTGCAGGGCCTAAGATACCCAGCACTCTTCCCAGGCGGAAGAGACTGAATCCACAACAAGAACTGCATGACATTCTATGAACCCGCTGCTCGCACACAACTGCCGTGCTTTGCTCTAGCTCTCTGTGCTGACATAAAAGAGAAAAAATATCTGAGTTTACTTAGCTTATTATGTGTCAGTGCTGCTGCTGTCCCCTCTGGAAGAAGGTGAAGGCTCCTCTCCTGTTAGGCCAGCATTGGGTCACACCTCCTTGGGCTCCCTCCACCTGGGGCAGCATCCCTCTTCTTCCTGTTTGCGAGGATGGTCTCTGTTTTTCCACCGCAGGAGTGGGCTGAGCCCAGAACACTAGACAGGTGTGTCCATCCTTAGCCAGTCCTGATCACAGGTAGGGGCAGTCTTTTAAAAGATTCTGCAACGGACTTATCACCAAGTAACACTGACTTCTGTAAGTACCACTAGGGCCTAGGGACAAAACTGCCACCTAGGTGGCGCCTCCTCTACCATGCTCAATCTGAACTTGACCACCAGGAAGGGGTGGCCTTAAGCAGGTAAGAGCAGAAGGAGCCAGACTGTGACCAGTTGAGGAGTAAATGGAAAAACAGAACGTTGACAACTCTTCCTAGGGGTTGGGCTGTGAAAAGGAACGCCGAACAGGGTCACAGCTGAAGGCAACGTGGAGTCGGGAGGGAGATTTTGTGGTCAGTGTTTAGATAGCAAGGACCAGGGAATCCAGAGAGCAGGAACTGCCTGCTGTTAGACAGGCTCGTGTGGGTTAATGGTTGATTCCACCCTCCCCAGGCCCAGAGGGGCACGGTCATTTTCATGGGAAGAAATGCAATGAATCTTGCATTAAACCCAGTTCTTGAGGGTTCCCCCCCATATATTCAGGCAATCTAGGGTTCAATGTAATTCTTAGGCTAAAACTTGTTTAAGTTTAGGATTATGTTGTGTCTGGCCGTGTTTAACCTATAAATGGCTTACTTTTATCTTCTCAGAGAACAGTTCTTAGAAGCACATTAAATATCAGTATAAATTTCAAAAAAAAAATCAAAAACTTTAGATCTATTTAGGCTAAAATGGAAAAAGTAACCAGGAGATGAGGCTCATTTTGATCACGGCCAGACCTTTTCTTTTCATTACCTCATGACCAGGTAATGCCGCTGTACAGAGCGCAGATGAGAGGCAGGGTCCTGGCACTAGACCACCATCACTTCCTGCTGAGGGGTCCGTGCAAGCCACGGTGCAGCCAGCTGGGTACTGCACATAGCAGGAGCTCTGGAAGGATCCTTCACTAGCCGTGTGCGTTAGACCCTGATCCGAAGCAATGACAGTCGTGGAACGAACTCGCGAGACCTCTGCTCTGGACCCGTCTTTGCTCCCGCAGCGGCTTCCCTCTACTCTCTCCTCACTCCTGTTGTCTTCATTTTAGCACCAGGAAAATGGGAGAAAGAACAGTAGCATCGTCCACCTCACCCCTGGCCTGGAAGACAACATGAGACTCTGAGTTCAAAGCTCAGCCCAGTGCCAGGACATAGAAAGCACTCACAGTAATAGTGACAGTGACATCAGCTCACACTCGCCACCAACTCTGCCCCAGTACTGGTTGCTTTACAGGGATTCTGTCCTTCAGTTCAAGAAATGAATGAACTAAGCTCCTGGAATCTGCCCTCCAACCTTCCCGTCTCGCTGGCCCCAGGAAGCAGACTTTCCAGAAGGCTCAGTCACGGAGTCACTTAGTCACAAATCACTGCCGTTGGAACCTGAGGGCTGATGCGAGGTGCGGACTTCTCCTTAGGGACAATCCATGCCTTCAGCACCCTTCTCCCTGCCAGTGCATTCTCCATGGGCCTCTCTCACCCCCCTGCTCCTTGTTCTTGCTTAACATCTTCTCAAATAGGCACTTTGAGCAGATGACCTAAGGGGTTTTGTGATCATCAAATGAAACAACAGCTATTACAGTAAGTTATAAACATGTTAAAAAGGTAAACGTGGAAATCTATGAAAATAAGCAGGAATTAATACTCTTAGAGATAGGGCAGGGAATCATTTTACCTTCTTTTTTATAGTTTTCTATGCTTTCCAAATATACCATAAAGAATGTATACTGTTGTGTTAATGAAAACCAAAGGCTGGTTTAAAAGTGCTTGTGAGGGCTGGAGCGTGGCTCAGCAGTTGGAGCGCTTGCCTGGCATGTGCAAGGACCTGGGTTCAAACCCCAGCACCACATACACAACTAAGTGACAGAGACACAAAGGCCAGATGGAAAAATAAGCAAAGCTGATTCTCTCTCACACACACACTCTATCCCCTCTCTGTCCCTTAAAAAAAAATCACCTGTGATACAAGAATCCTACAATATAAAAACCAGCGTTTGGGGCTGGGAAGTATCTGAGTGGCAGAGTGCTTGCCCAGCATGCACGAGGCCCTGGGTTCCTTCCTCAGTACCACACGCACTGAAGTGGTACTAGGTCTTCATAAATTTTAATCTCATTGTTTCTGACTTAATAATGATTCAACTTGACGATGGTGAGAGGGGCATGCACATTCAGTAGAAATTGTGCTTCCAATTTTCAATTTTAATATTTTCCTGTGCTAACAATGTTTGGTAGGATTCTCTCTTGCACGGAGAGGCAGCGAGCAAGCAGCCACTCCCAATCAGCTGTGTGATCACAAGAAAACCCAGTGGACCCTCTACAATGAACTGCGGGGCCAAGCAAGAGCATTCAGTAAGTTGGGTGTTGACACACCTTTGACTTCATCACATTTCACCCTGTGATGAGTTTACCAGGACAGAACCCCATCATCGACTCAAGAGCACCCAGGACTACCCTCTACAGTTGGTCAGGTTGCACACTGCACAGGGGATGTGGCTGAGGAGCCTCGAATCCTCAGTGGCTCTGCTTACGAACCCTGCACCCCAGCCAGTGGGCAAATCTGGGTAATCCTGCACCTTTTCCAGTTTGCATGAAGTTGAATGCATACATATTCCACTGCCCTTAAGTACCCTGTCCTAGTGCCCTCCTGCCCTGTTCTCCTCTTAGGGGCAACTACACTACTAGATGTGTAGATTAAGCCATGGCATGAAATGTCAGAGACAGCGCTGTTAGAAGAGGAAGAAGGCCACAGGCTGCATTTTCCAGGTCGATGGCTGGGAGGGAGGAGGTCAGGAACCCTGAGCAATTCCCAGAAGGCAAGACAGAGCCAGGGCAGTGCAAGGGGCACAGCTACCGCCCCTTGGTGGGTGCAGCACCCACAAGCACAACCGGGGGAGAAGAGCGAAGGCAGGTCTAATACAGCAAGAAAGGAGCACACTGCAGACAACTTGCAAAGCGGGGCTTCCCTGAACAAAGATAGCAAGAGGCTTCTCCTTGGGGAGACGCAGACGTATTCACCGGGAAAGACTCGTCTCCCTCGCAGAGGTGGCCCACTCCTGAGAATGCGCAGATAATCCCTCCCCACACACCACGCTTAGATGTGGCTAAAGGGTGGGGCTGGAGTGGTGGCTCAGCGGTTACGGCGCTTGCCCGGCATGCACAAGTACATGGGTTCAAACCCCAGCACCACATACACAACTAAGTGTCAGAGCAACGAAAACCATGTGAAAAACTCAATAAAAATTGATTCTCTCTGTCTCTCTCCTCACTCACTGTCCTTCTCTCTTAAAAAAAAAAAAAGTCATTTAGAGGAGCAGTGGCTCCTTCCTGAAAGATAGACCTAGAGGTACCTGCCTAGCAGCCGGCAGCCATATAAACAGGGGTGGGAGGCAGAAAAGGGGCCCACAGGCAGTCATGAGAGGCAGGCTGGAGTGGCTGGAGCAGCTGGAATGGTAGGTGAGGAAGCATGGACTCAAGTTTGGGGAGGAGATCAGGAGAGGTGTGACTGGTACCCACAGGAGGTTGACCAGCTGTCCACCAGGGAGGAGATCAGGAGAGGTGTGACTGGACTTCTAATGGAATGGAGTTTACCCAGGGGAGGTTGACCAGCGTCTACCATCTTGTCTGAGGGCAGAGAGAGCAAAGGGAAATGTTTCAATTGCTGTTTATGGGACTAGGACACTGTTAAAAATAAAACAAACCATAAGAGGAAAAGAAACAAAAGAATTTCATAGATTTCCCCATGCTGGACTAGTTACACCGTCTGTTTGTCATTCTGTGAGAGCTTAGGTAAGGCCCTTGTTACGTGGGTCTCCTCTGAAGGGGAGCACCTATGCTGTGTCCTCTTACCTGTGTCTGAACAGAGGACGGGGGAGACTCAGCTGTTCTCAGAAGTCCCAGCCACTTCCATGCACACCTTCCCTAGCAGGCTCATGGATTTCCCCAGCAGGAACACAAGAGGTTCAACACCAAATATGCCCTCTGACCTTTCACCTCTAATCTGGTCATAGAGAACTGAGTCTATTCAGGGGCACAAGGAGGATGCTGGCTGTGTTCCTCATGGGGAGGTGTGGGGACCCTGTGGTTGCCACAGTGGAAGGAAAAAACTCCAGAGAAAAGGAAGCAGACAGTCCTGAAGGCCCAGGTAGCACGAGCTGCATGGCCTTGCTGCCGGAGGAATCCACTCCAGCTAATTTTGGTCCCTGTCTTGCTCAGCAAGATCAAGATTTACAGTCCAGCAGAGAAGGAGTATGACTGGTCCTACTTGAGTCACCTGGGCTAGGGGTCAGGGCTGGGGCCATCCAACATGCACCTCCAATGGGTGAAGGGCAGTTCTCCAGGTGGAAGCAGGGCTTCTAATCCCACAGGAAGAGAAAAAGAATGCACAGCCACAAGTCTGACCTCACAGTGCCTCCAGAGCACAAGGTCCTAGTGTGGCCCTGGTAGTCACTTCTTCAAGGCTGTCCACGTCCATGAAATCACAGCAGAGAAGAGGAACACCTCAGTGAGCTTACTTCACACACATGAGGAATTGTATCCGTTCATCCCTTGAACCCACCTCATTCCTAGCAGTACTACTTGAGTTCAGAGAAGGTACAAGAAACACTCTCCTAAGTCTTAGCATCAGGAAAGCCATGCAACCAGAAACCAGTGACCTTTTCTGAGCCTGTGACCAAGGGAGGGAGAGGGCTCAAACTGAAGTTATTCCAATGCCCTCCGACCCTGGGTCAAGACTGTGCAGGGTACCCATTGCCCCGGGGGGGGGGGGGGGAAGCAAGGCCTGATTTCATCTCTGTTTTGAGCCTTCCTGCATCTCTACCTTAATATTGCAAAATCTATATTTGGATGTTTAAAAAAAACTAGGTTGGATGTAGAAAATAGGCAAGATATAAAATAGTTACTAATTTTAACACATTTTTTATAATGAAGGCGCTGCTTTGAAAATCTTCTGTTTCCACATATGTGGATGATTTAACTTGACTTATTAACTTCAGTAGTTAAACTGAAGGATGTTTTTACTTCTGAAGACTCCCTTGTTCTGAACACGACACAGCTCGACCCACAGTTGTTTCGGCATGACCATGGAAGCCGCTGCCTGGAGTCAGGGTAGCTCTGAAATTCCAGATGTGCAAGGGTCTTTGCCGCTCCCTAGAACTTCTCCCAGGCCGATTGGTGATCCCACACCAGCCCCCAGCAGAGGATCAAGGCTTTGCCTAAATGCACTGCTTCTGACCCCACAATGAAAAGGAAAAACAGACCCCGGCAGCTCTGGGTGGCACATCAGGAATTTCTGAAAGTATCAAAAAAGCCCTCTGAAACCGAGGGGGGTCTAACGTTGCCTAAGGGCTTGCAACCAAATTACACTGGGGCTCAGTGGGCAAGAAAAAAATTCATTTCAAAATGAACTTGTAACCATCATCTGGATTTCTGTTCCCAAAAACTCCTCGGGAAAAGTAATCAAAGGAAATTATGCCATCTCACGGGTCCTCAGCAGTCCACCAAAACCACCGCAAGAATTTTCCCAATGAAAAGAGCTGGCAGCGAATGTCAAGAGTAGCAGGGGTGTGACGGACGTCCACTTCCTCTGCAGCCAAATCCTGCCCACCAGTGACATTCTGCTGGAGCCTGCCAGAGATCCCTGATCCTGAAGAAACCTGTGTAATTCCCAAGGCAAGGAAGGTCCTTGCAGCTGCTTGCCCCCAGCACTCCTGCAGGGCACTGCTGGATCAGTGGAAATCTTCTGCTTGCAATGCGTGGGTAGCAGTCAAGTCCGTGAGCTGCCAAGCCGAACCCCAGGGTGGCCACGATGGACCCCTCTCAGCAGAATCGTAGAACCTGGGTACGTGAGACATCCCAGACTAGCAGGACCCAGTAGAGGTGGTGGCTCTGCTTAGATGACCCAGAACTGGGCCCTTAGGGCCTGTGGGCAGGAACTCTGTCTCCAGGGTGAGGCCACAGAGCACCTTGAAGACCTGAGAAAAAACGGAGCAACCCACGGATGGATGCAAAGGCAAGGAGCAGACAGGAATGAATGACAGCTCAGACAGCGCTCTCCAGACAGCATCTCAATCCCTGTGGAAACGGAATCCCCCGGGGCTGCTTCCCGGTACTTCATCCTAACCCCTGGGACTCATCCACGTTCCAGCTATTCCCGCAGGAAGGGTGGCCCTGCTCTCTGTGGCTGTGCATTGAAGGGGAGGGAGGGTGTCTTACCGACGGAAATTGCAGGGGTCTTCTGTGGTCACAGGAGAATCTGCTATCCCAAGGTCAGACACAAGAACTCCAAAGAAGTTTGCAAAACGGTACAAACCCACAAACCCAGCTGCTTCTCTGGGCTTCGTGTCTTAGATTCCACTGCCTCCTGCAGATGGCTATCTATAAAACACGAGAAAACCAAATGGGTCTGTGGGTTTGTGGCTGCTGCTCCAAGAACAAAAAGGGTGGGTGACGGGAAGCTTTGGAGATGCTTGGCAGCATTTCTCCTGTGACACAGCATGGGGATTGCTGGGTGTCCTGTGGTTCCCAGGGCCGTGGTTGGCTTGCACCTATGATAAAAGTGTTGGCTGAGGACCTAGGCCTCGTGTTAATAGGGCAGAGCTGTTCAGTCCCAGGACCGTTGCAGCCAGAAATCCAGATGATAGGTGAAATCTACAATCAAAAAAAATAGAAACGAATTCAACCAAATTGGGAGTCAAGACGGCTTGTGGGTCCAAACTGCAACTGCCTTTGATGGTGGCCCTGGAGGAGACTCTCACCGCCTGATCTCAGAGGTCCAGCGGGAGTGTGGAACGCAGCCTGCTGGGAGGCACGTTTCAGTTCCCTGTGAAGCAATTCCTTCACTGTCCCCTTCCACAGGCCTCCTGACACTGGAGGGGCCCGAATCGAAGCTGGACAGCCAATGGACCAGGAGCTCGCAGGTACACTTACAAATGAACAAAATCGCCTCTAACACAAGCCAAACCTTTACTGAGTTCTTACTACAAACCAGACACTATTCCAAGAGCACATAACAAATGACATTTTAATTCTATAATTCACCTTAGTGAACTTTATCACCATTTCCCAAAGAAACAACCCAGTTGCTCTGCAAAAAATACATGCTAAGATTTAGCAAAAATCTTTTCAGGCAACTGGAAGAACACATATACAGCTTCTCCCTAGGGAGAGGGCAGGCAGGGGAGAAGGCTGGGGACAGGGTGGGGAAGGTGAGACCCTGTGGGTTTGGTGTGTATCCAAAGTCATGATGGGACAGTGAAGGGATCATAGGAACCTAGCACTGCCCCACATTTGCATCTGGAAAGATCTTTCTGACTGCAGGTGCCGTCACTTGGAGAAGATGCTGTCATATGGAGAAGGGGCTATAACGAATCCAGAGGACTGATCCAGCAGGGACTTTTTCCTCTCTGCAGCTGAGCATTGCCCATACACAAAAATCAGAATTAAATGGTGGATGGCACAGAAAACATGGCCAACCTATCTCTGCTCATTCCCACTTTGAGGCTGGCCCCCTCACCTCTCTCCACCTCGGAACAGTCTCAGGTCCTCTCCCTGATACCCACGCTCCACTCAGCAGCTAGACACTGGCTTCCCTCTGCACAAACTTCTAATGGCCCAGACCCCACCAAGGTCTCAGGGGTCTGCCCCTCCTCTAGCTCTACTCACTCCCGGGGGTCCCTTCAATACCCACGTGTGCCTCTGCCTCTGGTTCTCACCTTGGGGATTGTCTCTGCCGGGGATTTTTCTGTCATTTCACTGGGACTCCCCTCAATTCTCAGTGTTTCAGGGACATTCTCCTGACCAGCCCTCCCTACAACAGGGCACCCCCGTACCTCTTGCCAAGAGCACTTCCTACAGCTAACATGTGCAGTTATATGATTTATAGGGGCCTGAGGATGTACACCCCTGGAAGGCAGGGATGTAATTCACATGTCTCTACACGTTGTCTCGGTACTGGCCATGCAAGGAGTATTAGCCTTTTTATTGTTATTGCTGTTACTATAATGACATACTTGAGGCAAGACAACTTTATTTTTTAAAAGTTTATTTAACTCACAGTATTGGAGGTTGAAAAGCCAAGATCAGGTGGCATCATTAGTTTGGCCTCCAGTGAGGGCTGAGTGGTAAGTGGCACCCTGGTAGCTGGCATCATTATGAGAGTATGTGAGGGGATTAGAGGTCACATGGCCAGGCAGGAAGCCAGTGAGACTGTGTCCTTTCCAAGGGCACCTCTCCAGCTGACCTAGGGACCTCCCAAGAGGCCCCTCCTCTTAAAGGTTCCACCACCTCCCAACGCCAGCACCTGGGACCAAGTCTCCAACATGTGGATGCTAGGGAGACAAACTACATACCAGCCACAGCAGGAGAACGCTGACTTCCTCTTCCACACATCTTCTAGAATCATTAGTTTGTTATCTTAAAAAAAAAAAAAAATCCTGACATGTAATTTCATGGGAAATCATCGAATTGATGCATCAGCTTGAAGAATTACATCTTGACAGTACTGAGTCTTCTTACCGCTACGCGCTGACTGCTTTTGAACCTCCAAAATTCATCTGTTGAAATCCTAAGCCTCAAGGTGACTTTGGGAGGTAATTATGCCATTTGGGCAGAGCCCTGTAAATGGGATTGGTGCCCTTATGAAAGAGGTCTCAGAGAGCTCTCTCCCCTCCCACTGTGTCTGAAAGAAGACACTTGCTACAGACCACAAAGTGGACCCCACCGGACCGGTCGTCTGCCGACACCTTGATTTTGAACTTCCCCACCTCCAGAACTGTAAGAAGTCGATTTCTATAGCCTAGATGGTGCTGTGTTGCAGCAATTGGAACACAAACCATCCGTTACGCTAATTTCTATTTCTTTTGATAAAGTTTGGTCATTTTCTCCTTAGAGGATGTATCCACATTTTGCCAAGTTGATTCCTAGAAATTTTATAAATCTTGTGCTCTAGGTAGATTTTTGCTTACATTCCTAAGAGCTCTTGTCAATCAGGAATTTCAGCTGACATTGATGCTGTTAATTTCTAATTGATTCCCCTTCTCTCGTCGTGGGGTCTTCGGGCTTTCTATGCAGACCAGGATGCCGTCTCAAACGCACTGCTGTAGCCTCTGCAGCACCCCTTACGGCCCCGCTGTCGCTCTTCTTCGGATGACACCTTCAGTACAATGCGGATCCCGGCACTACTTGGCCAACCTTGCTCTCAAAATGGACCAGTTACTAGGACATTTGCTGGAGGACTCTTCAGTCACCCTTTATCACACTAAGAAAGTTCCCTGTGGTTAAAATTTTGTACAGCACTTTTGCATCTATCTCCAAAAGTAGGAAAATAATTATTACATAAAAATATGATTTTTTTCTGCTTCTGCTCTGGTTTTGGTAATAAGGTGAGGACAGTCTCATAAAATGTGCTCAAAATTGTTCCTGGGCAGTTTGTGCAAGAGGGGGGTCTCAATTCCGGGAATATTTGGTGGTACTCCTCAAGTCGTCTCCTTCCCGTGCTCTCTTTGTGAAAAGATTTGTAACCTCTGATTCAATTTCCTTAATGGTCTTAGAACCATTTCCTCTTAAATCGGTTATGATAAGTTATATTTTTCCTTGTATTTTATTCATTTAATTGAAGACTTCAAATTTATTGGCATACATGTTTTATTCATAATATCCTCATCAATTTAACCTCTGTACCGTCTTTCTATTTCTAAAATCATCTATTTGTGCCTTCTTTCCCTATTTTTCTTAATTAACTGTGAGTTTGTCTATTTTATTAATGATCTCCGAGAACCGTGGTTTTGTTGAGTCTCTGTTCTTGTATGTTTGTCTCCTGTTTCTTTAATTTATTTCTTACTGATTTTCTTCCTGCTGGTTTTCTGGGGTTGAATTTGCTTCTTTTTTTTTTTTCCCCTATTTTCTTAAATCAATTTCTCATTCATGTTGACTCTTTTTTCTAATCCTAGGTAGATTTCTATGTACGCCTTTCACATTGTCATGAATAACATGATACATGTTTTTGAATAACAAACAGTTATCATTTTCTTTTTATTTATTTTCCCCATAAATTGTTTAGAAGAGTAATTTAAAATTTCAAATACATGTCTTTTCTGGTCACATGCTTGTCACTGATATCTAACTGAATGCAGTCAGCCTGCAAGGGTGGCCCTTGACATCTGCCCAGGATACCACAGGCCGGTATCGTGGCTCTCCCTCTGTGATCCACGTCAGGAAGATTTTTAAATTCCTGGTGCCCGGCCACATCCATTCCAACTCAACCACAATATCTATTTGCGGCTTCTTCTTCTTCTTCTTCTTCTTCTTCTTCTTCTTCTTCTTTTAAAGAAAGAGGGAGAGAGTGAAAGAGAGAGAATCGGTTTTTATTTATTGTTTTCATCTGGCCTTTGCTTCATTGACACTTCCTTGTGTATATGGTGCTGGGGTTTGAACCAGGTCTTCGCAAATGCCGGGCAAGTGCAATAACCACTGAGCCACCACTTCTGCCCCTCTATTTCCTTTTTTTTTTTTTTAAAGAGAGAGGGACAGTAAGAGAGAGAGAGAAAGAACAATTTTTATTTAAGTTTTTCATGTGGCTTTCGTTGCTCCGAGATTTTGTTGTGTACGTGGTGCTGGGGTTTGAACCTGTGTACTCGTGTATGCCAGGCAAGTGCCGTAACCACCTAGCCACTACTCCAGCCCCTCTATTTACTTTTAAAACACCCAGGTGAATCTCAACATAAGGTCAAATTTGAGAATCAGTGATGAGCTTCCAGAACTATTCCAGGCAGGCTTCCTAACTGTGTGCTCTTCATTTTGGGTCAGAAATGGTACCAAGTTCTAAAGACTCACTTACCAGGCGCTCCCTTCTGTTTTCCTCTCCAATGGATAAGTGGGGTGCTGCAGGGTGCAGCGGATTTGCTAATTTATTCTTGGAGTGCAGTAGCTTTTCTTCCTCTGTTAAGTCTTTGTTACTACATATGTGCTACACTTTATAAAAATAGTGTATCTGAAATTATTAGATCATCCTTGAGGTTTCTCTTGCTCTAAGTAACCATATTTTTACTTTTTTTAAGAGAGAAAGAGTGAAAGTGAGAGAAATGAAGAATCAGATTTATTTATTTTTCCACCTGGCCTTTGTTTCTCTGACACTCAGTTGTGCATGTGGTGCTAGAGTTTGAACCTGGGTCCTGGTGCTTGCCAGGCAAGCGCTCCAATCACTGAGCCACCGCTCCAGCCCCATATTTTAACTCTTACGGGTCCCTTTCCTCTGCATCCAGTCTGTTTTAGTAGCAGTATTTTTCCATTCCCGTCTTCCCTGCTTCTATGTCAATTTTAAATGCGTAACTGTCTGATTCTTATCAGGCTTATAAGCCTGAATGTCCGTTTAATATCAGTTCCTACATGTATACCAAAACTAATCTGCTTTTGAAAGAACATTCTAGAAATCAGACTCTTCCCTAATTTGAGCTAAATTAGTCCATTCCAAATCATGAATGTGATATTCAATATGAGCCTTCCACAACACATGGTCTCAATAAGCCACGCTGCCATGGACTCCGAAGACCTGGATAATTATTACTTCATGAAATACTGCAAGCTTGGCTCGCCATCTCAAATTTATAACAGCATTAAGGTCCTTATCCGAGGGCAAAGCCACGAAACCTTTCAAGATAGCCGCATTTGGGTAAGCATTAAAACCAGAATTAATGTAAATACAACTCTCACTGATTAAAGGAGCCTCTTCTGGTGGCCGCCTCTCTACATGGGGGTTCCAGCCTGTCAGGGGACCTGGTCCTCATTTGTCCACCTCCGTGGGCTGCAGGAGGCTCTGCTGGGTTTGCATGAGTTTTAAATCACAGTTCTGGAATTCTCTTGGAGGATACAATTAGCACGCAAGCAGGCAAGACTGTGTTTAAGAAGTCAGGGTTCAGACAATTCCCAACTTGAAAATGCTTTCACATGCCCTCATTCAAACGTGTTGCTTTTTTTAAAAAGCGATTAATAAATTGTTTTCAAGGCACCTGTTGCCAATACCTAATTTTCATTGAGCAGTTTTCTGGAGAACGTGGCCAAGTGTCAGTGTATAGTTCCTGCTTGATGTTGCGTATAATTTTTAGGATATTCTGAATGGCATGTGCTAATTATTTAGTACAATAGCTAATTTTATGGCGCTGTAAGACTGTAACAGAAGGGCTGTAATTACTTATAATAGGAATGTCTCGTTTTTTGTTAAAACCAAAGTGTGGGAGGCAAAAAAGAAAATAAAGGATAATTTTACACTATCCTTGGAAGAATGAAATAGTTAATATTTTCAGGACTTTGTTACTAGTAACACTGGAAGACTAACCATATGTCCTAGACTTCCAAGGAAAACATTGTAGCTTAGTGAAATTTACAGCAGTTTCGAAAATACGTGTTTAGACTTTATTTCGCAAAGCAGATGAAAACCTTTCTAAAATTGTGTCCTCTGCCCCCATCTCCAGCACAGCGCAGTTCTTAAGAAAGCAGGGGGAAGCAGTGTCCAGCTTTTCCACAGCTAGGTGGCCTACTCAAGGTACGTGAGGTCTTGATGGCACAGCCGTGCCCTAAGGGTCACCCGTGTGGAGTGTAGAGGCCTGGTGGAGCATGCCCAGGTAGTTTCCATGTATTCTCAAAGCAGCTGGTCAGGAAGGCACAGACACCATTGGGTCCAAAGCCCTGTGACAACCCCACCAAGATCCTGAAATGGTCACGCCTTTCCACCCAGGACTTCCACATCTGGGACCTTTATCCCCAAAATAATCAGAAATGTGATTTAGGGTTCATAGATCAAACAAGAGTTTTTATTGCCTTCTTTTTATAACCATGAAAAATGGTTACCTCAATATAGGGGGATGGCTTATTAATTTGCAATACACCTGACCCAGGGCTATCACAGTCATCAAAATGAGAATAAAAACTACTGGTGGTTTAAAAAGACTAAATTAAAAAATACAAAAACAAATAGTGCCTGTTTTTAAAAAATTGCTATATGTGAACACAGTTGAAGAAAACACTTAGAAGAAACACATCGGAATGTCCATAATGATCTCTGGGTGGTGAGGAAACAGATCATTTTAATTTTTCTTATACTCACCTTTATTTTTTTTTCTTTTCTTTCTTTCTTTCTTTTTTTTTTTTTTTTTTTTTTTGAGAGAAGGACAGTGAGAGAGAGACAGAGAGGATCAATTTTTATTGAGTTTTTCACATGGCCTTCGCTGCTCTGACACTTAGTTGTGTACGTGGTGCTGGGGTTTGAACTCGTGTACTTGCACATGTCAGGAAAGCGCCGTAACCACTCCAGCCCCTCACCTTTATTTTTGCTAATATTCTATAATAAGCAAATCTAGTTTCTACTATGGAAACAAACAGATCATTTTAAAGTATAAACATTGAAGAATCCTCTTGCAGTCAAAGGCGGACGGCTGAGCTGGACTCCCCCGAACTTCCTGTGCGCACACTGCCTCCTGCACACCCCTCGATGTTTCCACTCGTGTCTGACTCCCCTCACCTCCCAGCTCGGTGCCCCTACAGTTCACTCTCCACCTCTCGACTCTGCCCCCACTCTTCCCCGCTCATCCATGAGCCGCATCCCACCCTGTGCACAGCCCAGGGTGCAGGGATCTGCAAAACCCTGTTAAGAGCCAGGGTCACGTGGGTGGCAGGTGTCTGGAGATCACCTACTGCACGCCAAGGTCCTGCTCTGCTGCTGACTTCAGCAGTCATTGCTGATCCCACCACACAGCTGAGATCATGTGGTTAGGTCTGACCCCCAGTGGCTTCTAACAGTGCAGATCAAGAAGCAAAAATTGAACTCATACACCACAGAACTTGGGATGGACCTCATCCCAACAGAGAGGTTGTGAAATGGGTCCTGCTCACTGGCATGTGTCAAGTGCTCCTGGGAACTAGAGTGCGGTCTCACAGCGGGCCACAGCGGGAGGAGGTTGTGCGCAAGTGCTTGGGTAGGAGACCAACCTCTGTCACCTCTTTGCCTTGGTCCTCTGAGCAAGGCAGCAGCTTCTCTGGACCTGGGTCTTGTGATCCATGAAATGGAATCACCCCTTCCCAATCTGCCCTCTGGGGCACTCGAGTAGCATTCACTGAGCCCCTGCTGGTGACTGAATAGGTAGCGTCCCTGTGATGAGTTAAAGAAACCAGGGCAGAGACAGAGAGAAACCCAGGATGGGGTGGGCATCTCGGGGCACCAGGGAAGAGCCCCCTGAGGAAGTAATGCCAAGTGGAGACCTGCACCAGGTGGTCGCCAGGCCAGGGGACCCCCAAGAGCAGGCTGGGGTGCGAGAGGAGCACCTGGACCTTCAGTGGACAGAGGGAAGGAAGGGAAAGAGGCAGGAGCAAGACCAGGCACGTTGGTAGCTTAGGCTCTGAGCGGGGAGGGGCATGGAACAAGACAGGAGATAGCTTGAAGTTCCTAGAATGAAAAAGAATGACCTGGATCTGCCACACAAAAGAAAGAGGAACGGAGGGGAGGTGCTTGGGGAGGGATTCAATAGGAACATAAAAGAGAAAGTAATTTACAAACTGTAAAGTACCAAACAGGAAACAGCCCCAAGCAAAGGGCCGGGTGCAGGAGACAGATGTTCAGGAAAGTGTCCCTGAATAACCACAGTGTCCCTGAGTCACTGTGCATGGGCACTGATATTTCAGAGCCCAGAGCTCCCTGCCCCCGTGAGCCACGCTGACATGCTCAACCCTGATGACACAGTGTTTAGTGGAAAGGAGGCGAGGCGGAGGTCCTGAAGTTGAAGGCCAAGTAGAGGCCAGAGCCAAGGTTTAACCTTCTGTCTCCAACAAACGCAGCCCAGTATTGTTGTAACTTGATGGTTTTGCCCAAAAACAAGGTTGATAAAATGATCAGGTTAAGCAGGCATGCCAGTAATAGGGGCAGTGCTTTTAGCATTAAAAACCGTATTTCAAAAGGAGTTGGGTTTTTGTTTTTTTTTGTTTTTTTGTTTTTGTCCCCTTCTCTATGACCTCTTTTCTTCCTCTTCTTATTCCGTACAGAAAAATAGCACTGCAGCTGGCATGGAAATCCCTGTGCGTTACCACGGCATCGAGAGTTCATTTTCCCTATCTCTCCCACAAATCACAACTCATTTGCAAGCACAAATGACTCTGAAAACTCCAATTTTCTCCCTTGTTTATTCCTCCCCGTGTTCTAAGTTTCCATTACTTGTTGTTAATAAAACCAGCTAAACCAGTTGAGTGTTTTATTATCAATTGCTGTTTATTGTGAAAAAGCCTTCAGTTATTATGTTATTTAAGAAACATTTGGTGATGTGCTTCTGAAAAACAGCTCCGCAAATAGTTTATTAGTATATTAATTATATGACTTTCGAACCCCTAAACAAATGTAATGATAATGTGAAATATGGCAGCTCGGTTTGCCAAACGTAGAAGACTGTGATGTTTCCCTCTCCTATGTGCCAATATTATAAATAAGTTTGTTTTGTTAAGCAGGCATCTAAACTAGCATATTCACTTCCAAATAGCCTTAATATTTATTGTAATGCCAAAGTAATGTCAACATTATTTACAGATTATGAAAAATAATTTAAGGCTTGAGCAAACTTGCTGTTGGACTATAACAAGTTTCCTAATCACAGAAATATTTATTGTGATGCAGTCGGCACACATACCGCTGTTTCCAATAATGAGCAAATACGATTAAGATTTAACCGTTTTAAGTCTTGTCAAAATATTTTTCGGTAGGACTGGAATCTTCCAATGTACTGAGTAACACTATTGATTACATGATGTGGTTGGTATAACCTCACCTTTTGTATCCAAAATTTTACAGTAAATTGTTAGCTTTCCGGAAGAGCAAATAAATCATTACACTAAATATAGGCTGTCATGTTAGTTCAGTACTTAGCACAACCTTAAAAATTAGGCTTCTTATCTGTGCTTTTTGTGGAACTACTACTTTATTTAGTAACACATTAAAATAAAGTCTTTTTGATTGACTCTTTAGGAAACAAAGGCAGAGAAGCCACATTAAAACATTTTTAAAAAATTAAATGCTATACATTAAAATTTTAAATGAAGTCTGTTTAAGTATTCTGGCCTTTGGAGTCGGGGTTCTGGGGGGGAAGCTGATATATAACGTTCGAGATCATCTGCTAATGAACTCCAGCTAAACGTGGGGACGTTTAGTTTCTTGCATGCCGCGTTCCTGTGAGTGGCACAAGCCCATGACACTAGCTTCCCTTCTTCCTTCCTCGGACTGTAGAAATCTTTTCATGTTTGTTTGTATTGCTTTTTCAAGCCTCCAGAGTCACATTCCTTAGCATATAGTTTTCATTTGGTCCAATTCTTCTTTAAGACAGTCCAACCTGTTCAATTTTAAAGATGTCTTAATTAGTCTAATCCTGATTGGGCTCTTTCCAAAGCTCCTGTTGGCAGAGTCCATTTCAATTAGCATTCCACTTTCACGCTGCAAATACCCTTGTTCAGGAATTTTTTTTTTTTTAATGTGTTGGTTTGGACACCACCTCTCTTTAGCATTGCTCTGCCTCAAAAATCCTATCACTTCCCAAACATTTCAAGGCACCAACACAGACGGGAGATCTGGCAAGTCCTCTTCTCAGAAACTCTCAAGAATCCTTATTCCGTAGTCAACATCTGGCTCACCTTGACCGATGGCTTAGGAACACCGGGCACGTACGTTCTTCTGGTCTCAAGTCAGGTGACAGACCCTTGCTTTTACTGATGAGGGAGGGTCTAAACCAAGGACAGAGTGACATAATTTGGGCCCAGTTTTGTTAAGCAGCTAGTGAAAGGGGTTAAGCACTTTCCCACGTGATGTTGTGCTGAGTCCCACGCTAATCCTGGAGCTGGCTGTTTGTGCCCACTGTAGAGATGAAGATGCCTGGAATTTAGACAGCCTGACTGGCCCAAGGTGCCACTGTCAATAGGTAGCATTAGGGTTAGATCGCCTTTCCCCCCACCATAACAACAAGGCAAAGTTAAATCAATATATACATGTGCATATATGTAGTCATATATGTGCATATGCATATACATATATAAATATATAAATTTATATACATATATAAGTACATATATAAATAAATAGAAAATGGTGCTTCATTTACTCACCAAGAACTGAGAGATGGATGTTCCAGACAGCTTGGACTGTTGGGGTAAACGCCAAAGCCTGCTTGCATGTAGCCACCTATATCTCTGTTCTTGAATCAGGTGGCCTGAGCTGGCATCTAGCTCCATGACCCTGGGAAAATATGCACCCCACTTGTCTGGACCTCAGCAAATTCATTAACAACATGGGGATGGCTAACTGCTTCTCCCATAGGGTGGCTCTGAGGATGCGGTGGGATAACCAGTGGAGCTCTCCCCTCAAGCCGGACACTGTGAAGCTGTTGGACCACTGGAGATGTCCCAGGCACGCACCATGAACATACGTGGCCCGTGAACCAGCTTCCCAGCCTCAGCTCTGTGGACATCCCAGGCTGGGGCATGCCTGTCCCAGTGCATGGCAGGAGGTTTAGCCACTTCCCTGGCCTTCACTGACTAGCTACCAATAGCACCTTCTCCAGTTGTCGCAACCAGACATCTTCAGGTATTGCCACACGTTCTCAGGGTGACAAAGAGAACAGCGCCGTGATGTGATGCCCCAAAGCCACCCTGTTCTGTACATTAGTCACAAGTACACACAGCCATTGAGCACTTGAAATGCGGCGAGCGCCATGCATTGACATAATAGTTTGGATATCTGGGTTAAATAAAACATATGATTCAAATTAATTTCATCTATTCCTTTTAACTTTTTTTTAACTGTGACTGCTAGAAATCTAAAAATTACACATTGTTTGCATTATAGTTCTAAGATCATTCCACCTGGCTCTCTTGGGCATGGATCCTAGTATCTGCTTAGTCACAAGACATCTCACAGTCAGAAAGGCCACACACCTCATCACCTTTCCTGTGCCCTGCCCCAGGCAAGGGGCCATCTCTATCAGCCCATGTGGCTGCAGCTTAAGCCTTGATATCATCCTCCCACTCTTTCCCTTTCCCCCAACCAAAATACAGCATCCTACCTCATTCAGGGGATCTAAATGTGCATAAGAGTTATGGAGAAAAATTGGACACAACATCAATACCAATAGTGGAAGACTGGTTAAAAAAGCAGAGCTCATCTCCACGCTGTAAGAGCAAGCAAGCAGATCTTAGACTCACGGGTAAGGATATTTAATGGCATGAAAAATGTTAGGGTGCATGCAGAGAGGGAAGCAGACTAGAACACAGTTCAAAAATATGATTTTATTTTCATAACAAAAGCACACCTATCCATACACAGATGGATACATGAAAAAGAGGAGGTATATTAATAGCAGTTTGTTGATGGCTGGTGAGAACCCAGACGAGTTTGTAGTTTAATTTTATAGCTTTGCTTTGTTCCCAAGTCTTCTAAAACAAACACTATTACTTCTACAATCAGAAGAAGTGGTGGACACTGCCATCTTTGTTGTTGCAAAGTATAATCTCCCACGGCCCCTCAGAGTGGGGTCAAAAGCACTCTAGTTGTGAAACCACCTTGTATGTACAAGGGCAGATCATGGTGACCCAGGTGCAGGCATGGTCTACAACGGGTTTGTCACCTAGGCCACATGTGCAATGCCTGAAGATATTTGGTGTCACAACAGGAGAAGGTACTGCTGGCATCCAGTGGAAAAAGGCCATGATGAGGCAGGACACCTACCACGCCCAGGGGCACACCCCAAGCAAGATGACCCAGTGCAGGCAGTCCATAGAGCTGAGTTGAAAAACCATGGTCAGAAGCTAATCTTTGTTCAAGGGGTCATGATTATGTGGCCACCCAAGGAGCCAAACTTCGCTCCAAATTCGCACATAGAAATCACATCCTCTGAGTGCCCCTGGCTTCAGCTAGCTGACACCAAGCATCCCAATTAAGCTAGAAATTTGATTAGCTGTCCAATTATGAACTCACAAGAGCTAAGACAATTTTCTGGAAATAACATGGTCGCCCACCAGTGAGACAGTGAAGGAGAGGTCACAGAAATCACCTTCTCAGGCGAAGAGGCGACGTCTGGGCTCCGCGCATGGCGGGGAGGGCAGCGCCATCTGCCAAGCGCGGCTCTGCTGGACCTGTTTTGTGGAGAGTCTACAGTTTTGAACACGGTTTGTCTGGCGCCCTTCACAAGCACTACATTAACTTGAGTTCATTTGAAATTCATCATTTCCAAAGAGATACAAGACACTGGAGGTTTGGTTTCCAGGATTTTAAATGTCAGGCATTCAACATGCGCTGTGGAGACAGCATCTGGAAGGGAGTGTTTTTGAAATTTATCTACAAACAGGAACAGCTCCCTCAGAACACACATGGCCAGGACCTTGGTGCTCTGCCCTCTTCAGAAAACAGGACTGTTCGGATTTAAAACCAAGTGTTTGCTTTGGGACTGTGCCATGGTCAGAATGTGTGCAACCCCCCCCCCCCGCCCCCAGAATTCATGTTGGAGCCAAATCGCTCCAACATGGGGGGGGTAGTAAGAGGTCTGACTGGCGAGGTGGCTAGGTGGTGGGGGCTGTGCCCTCGCAAGTGGAATTGGCACCTTCACAAGCGGGGCCCAGCCAGCCCCTCGTGCCTGCCCACCTTGAGCAAGCGTGGAGAAGGTGCCTTCCTGAGGCAGAGGCCTCACCCCCATCCCATGTCTACTCCACCAGCAACTTGATCTTGGACTTGCAGCCTCCAATACGGTGAGCAGTACATTTCTTCCATTTACGAGTCAGGCAGTCTAAAGCCTTTTGTTAAAACAGCCCACATGGACTGGCAGGCTGGCCTCTCCAATCTGTGACACAAGTGACCACAGAGCAGAGCTCACCAAAAAAGAGCTTCTCCTTCCATATTCATGGAAAAAACTAATTTCAGGCTGCAGCCACACTAGTCTCCTTACCGTTCCTCAAATATATGAGGCACACTGCTAACTCAAAGCTTTTGATCTGTCTACTTCTAAAAGGTTCCTGCCCCAGAATCCCACTTGGCTCCTGCCCACAGCCTTTATGGTTTGGGCTGTTCCTCCCTTGCCTTGCTGTTGAACTCCACAGGGTCCCTTGCTAGCTGACCTCTACCCCTTGACGGGCTCCGCCCAGCTCCCCGGAGGGATGTCTGTCTTCTAACACACCGCACAACTCCACGTTAGTTGTATTTCTCACTTACTGCTTCTTTCTCCTTGAAAACTGTGAAGTCTACCAAGGTAGGACTTGTTTCGATCTCCAGTGGCAGTGAATGGATGGGACATCTTCTCTGTGCTCAACACTGTTCTCCAGACTGCAGGAAGGAGCCGGTGTAACGCCTGTCCCTGTGTTGAAGGAAATCACAAGCCAATGGACCATCCCTGCCCCAGGGCTACACTGTGGACCTCCACTGAGGCAGTCCCAGCAGCCTCAGGTCAACCACTAGTGCTGAGAGGGTCTGCTCACCAGAGCAGAAAGGTGAGGCCATTTCCCTTAGGAGAGGTAAACCAGAACCAGGAAAATGAACTCGGAGCCAGGGGCCAGAATCAGGCACAGAAAGCCACCATGCTGGGGCCACAGCAGGAGGCGAGAGCAAACTGGGTGAGACTGCAGGCAGGAACAGACAGGGAGGGCTCAGGCAAATGCCTTCAGCCTTCTGAGCATCCGGGACTGATGACAGAGGGGACCTTGAAGACTTTGCAAGATTTAAATGAGATAGTACAGGCAGCACAACCAGCCCAGAGCAGGCACTCCGCATGACCCCCTAGGCCATTATTATAACAGTGGCAGGTCTAACACAGGAAGATTAAGAGAGGAAGACCAAGTTTTAGAAAAGAATTAAAGATGCCAAACAGGGTGCTATTGGAACAACTGAGATGTAAGTTACCCCAAGTGGCCATGGATGGGGACAAAAGAGTGAAGCAGATAAGAGCGGGTGTGGAAGAGGGGCAGGCAGCAGCGCCAAGATTCCCTCCTTCCCTTTTGTTCCAAAAGCATCCAGCAGGGTTGATTGCTGCAGGGTCTCCTGGGAAAGGAGAGCCCTGCAGAGGGAGGAGGGGACCTTGCTCATGTCAGGTTCCCCATCACAACCTCTCTCTGTCTCGCAAGTGGCGGATACACAGTACATGCGGCTGGATGGATCTATGAATGGTTTTGAACGTAAGGACGTACATGTATACATGTGTACGCACAGATGTGTGTACGTGGAGGTGTGCACATAACCACAGGCTGTACATGGTTAACTCGCATATGTGCAAATGTTGGAACAGGCATCCAGGATGTATAGTGCATATACAGCACATATAAATACTGATTTTGCTCTATCTAGTGCAAATTCAAAGGAATTTAAAGAAGTTTGCATGATAAATATACACACAGAATAGGGCAAGAGAATGCAAAGAGACAGTTTGAAGATTCCGCAATTAGGAAAAGTCACTACACCAGGAAGCTCCCTTCTTCGCTGACAATGCACATGTCTGAGCACCTGACTGGCCAAGGTGAAACAGGAGACCTGCTATTGACCCCAGGGCAATTCCCATTGCTCCACCAATAAGCCTACAAATTCACTTGGAAGAACAAAGTCACCTTGAAACTATCTAGGGACGCAAAGGACTCAGTTCTTCCTCTGAGGGACATCAGTGGGAAATGGTGGGCAACGTCATGGGTAGAACTTTCAAAGCATACAAGAACAGTCTCCAGAATGACTTCTTTTGTGAACAATCTTTATCAAAGTCAAGGGTACAATCTGGAATGAAAGGTCAACGTAGGCATTCCCCAGCCTCCAATCAAGCATGGTGGTTACCAGAAGCTGGGGAGAGGAGGCGGGAGAGCGGGGTACAGCAAGGGTGACCAGTGGGTACTGTCATAGTAAGACTTGGCAGGAAGGTCTGGGGTGCTGCTGCACAATTAAGAGACCACAGATTACAATGATACATGATGTGTTTCAAGAAGTTAGAACACAGGATTTTGAATATTTTCACCATCAACAAATGATAAATCTTTGAGGAGGTATGTTTAAACTGATGAAAACATTACCCAACATGTACATGCACTGAAACAGCACAGGGTACCCCACTATATACATATTTTTATAATCAGCTAAATGTAAATTTAATTTAAAAAAAAAAGAAAATCTCTTCTTATCTTCTGCTACCTGGGAGTGGGAGCCCCTGGTTGCAGGTTGCTGCTCCACCAAATGCACCCCACAGCACCCTTCACAGAGGAGTGGCTAAGGACGCCCACCCCTGGGGTCAACAGCAGTCACATCCACAGGCAGTTTAGCACACCAATGTGCCCAGTGGTGAAATGCACCAGAGGGGAATTTATTACACACTTGATAAGATCAGCCATTGACCTTCTCCTTCATCGTAGATTTTCTGGTCAATCAACAAACTACCAATCACAACCTACCCATCTCTGATGAGGGGACAGCAGCTTGGTGCTGAGTGAGGGGTGGGGGCACAGTGTACAGGGATCAAGGGTGACCCCCGAAGGATTTCATGCTTCCGGAAGCAGCAGAGGGCCTCGGTCTCCAGCAGATGCTGTGAAATAGGGTCTTCCTACCTGCAAGTCACAAGACAGTGTCTCAGGGGATAAAAATACCACTTTGTGTCATATAATTAAAAGAAACAGGAAAAAATCCACCCCCCCAAATGAAAACCAGGCAGCATAAATAATGACAAGGAGTGTCTTTCAGGTTCCAATGACAAGCAGGGAAGTTTTGCTGCCAACAAAGGAGGCGCACAATGCAGGGTTCTTCCCTGAATAGGGACCACGTCTGTCTAAGTTGGTGCAGCCCCCCAGAATGCCAGTACCTGTGGGCGCTTCACAAACACCTTTGAAGGGTGATGAATGCCGTCATTATTACATCTGCCATTATAGTTTTTAGTGAATGAACCTTCCTGATCAATCTTTTTAACCACGATTTCAACAGTATTAATTCCGCCACCCCCAATAGCAAGTGCTTTTCTCCATTCTAGCCCTCAAACCTTGTCAAGAAAACAATGCGTTTGATTTTTTTTGCAATGTCACATGCTGGAATCAAAGAAAATTTAACTTATATGCCATCTTCTCAAAGGGTTGAAACATAAGTGGCTCGTAAAGAACATAAAAGAAATTATTTTCCAGTTTCCGGTCTGTAGTAATACTTTGAATGTTCATGTGATGTTGACGACTTCTTTCAAAAGGGTATTTGATATTAGCAGTATATGATTTTTGAAAACAAAAAGCCATTTTTTGCAAACAAAAAGCTTGTAGATGCTTAAAGAAGTAAATACTTGAATGACAATCATTTCAACTTTATTTTAATACTGTTTAAATCAAAACTCTAAAAACCTTCAGGGTCTGATGTCTTTCTAGATACAAAGTAGTGACAGAATTTCCCTCCTCAGGCTTCAAGGTCAAGCTTAGAATCCTTCTCAGCCCAGCCGAAATCATCCCTTTCTTCTCCAAAAATCATAAAATCTATCATTTCTAGCTCTGGGTTCGCAGGATGTGAAAACTCTGAGCACGCTTCCTCCCTCTTCGCTTCCTCCTCCTCCCACCCTCTCTTCCTTCTTTCCCCAAACAAGGAGGCTACTGATGAAATGGGAAAGTGGGGGGTGGCGGGTGAAGGCTCAGCTGTGGAAAGGGTCATTCAGCCTGCTGGCAAAGCAGACATGGCCTCCCAGGGAAGACAGAAGATCAGCAACTAAGTGCAGGCCCACCCGAAGGAAGAGGGGGCACTGAAGCGGCCGATCGGAGCCCCAGGAGCGTGGAGCGGGAGGAGCTGGGAGAAGAGGAATGTCCCAAGGCTCCTGAGGGTGCCCAAGCTGCCTGACAGGTAGATGGCGGACGGGGAAAGTCATCCTCAGCAGAAAGGAGCCTGGTCAAAGCAGTGCATGACACGCTCAGGAAAAAGCAGGTCTACAGCTGGTCCCCAGCAAGAAATGGGGCCAAAGGAGGGATCTGGCCAGATTAAGACGCGATTGCACTGCACGCTGAACTCCAAACTTGACTTGGTATAATTGTGTAGCACAGAGCACGTGCTTCGCTTGATGTACACTACACACTATGTGGCTCATGGTAGGGGCTTTACTGGTGCACACTCATACACTATGTGGCTCACAGTGGGTACTCACCGTTCAAGACATCAGGGAGTCATTAAATACCTTTAAGTCTTGTAGTGTCACAAATGGGGCAGATCCAGGCCTCACGGGGACTGAAGCTTCACGCAGTTTAGGGCATCTCTTTAAGAAAATGAATTCTGAAACCTATGACCTGTGAACAGATGCAAGGTCCTGTGCCAACCAGAGGCTCTACTTCATTAGCGTCAGCAGCCTCTGGGCACAGCAGATACTGCATTGAAACAAGAGCAGTCAGCTGGGCATGAGTGGCAGGGTGACAAGGGGACTGGGCCACATCCCTGTCTCTTGGCAGCAGTACTTCTATTTCCATGCGATGTGGCTCACACGTGTTTCACTCCAACCGTGTGGTGGGCATACAGAGCCGCTTCCGGATCCACAGCAAAACCCAGCACAACACCTCGGAAGAGAGGCTGTTCTGACGCTAGGCAACTGATCAACCACGTTTGACACTTGATATCTCCATTAACTGACGCTGCCTCTCTCGCTCCTTCTAAACACTAAGTATGTTTTATATGCTACGCATTAGAAATGGCATCCACTATGTGTCAAGGAAAGGGGGCTACGAAGGGCTCTCTCCTGCATTTGAGAAGCTCCTGGACTATAAGCAAAGACAAGCGATGTCAAAATCATGCAGTTTATTTACTGAGTGTCTGCTGTTAGCTTAAAGTGATTGGAGCAACAGATCACATTCAATTGCAGAAGGCAGGCAACATCATACACCCTGTTACACAAATGAGGTCACCCAGCAAGTGAGTGAGGGGGTCAGAATGTGAACTCAGGAAGTCTGATTGCAGAGCCCATGTCAGCCAGTATTTAACAGTCACGTGAAGACAGGGTTGCAGCAGAGGGCTCAAAGTTCTAGGACTGATACACATAGAAGTGGCCCAACTCCTGTGTGGCCAAGGAAGCTTGAAAAGAGAGAGGCATAAGCTGAGTCTTAAAGAATCAATAAGAATTTGCCAGATGAGGAAGGGAGAGTGTTACAGATGGAGGGAACCAGAGTGCGGGTCTGGAAACCCATGTCATGAGTTCACACTGTGACTGAGCCACCTGACATGCCGGTATGCAGGGTGGACCTCCTTCCTTTTCAGGACAAACCCTCGAAGTATAATGAATGATTAACAGGTACTGGCAGGAAGAAGACAGGAAGCCGGGCAGAAGCTTCCTTTGCGTATAATTCTTCAGGAGTCCAAATGAGGCTAACGAAAGAGAAATTGAACACAATGCTATGTCGTGACACTTTGACACACGTGTCAACCTAGAATTTCAAATAAAATTAGAAGATTCTTCTAATAATTATACAGGATGGCAAATAAGGTCCAGGGCAGGCACATGTGGCAAAAAGTGACTAATCATATTTTGCACAAAGGCAACCAGGGCTGACCCGTCTCAGGATAATATTGCCAGGAAGTCAGAAAGGAGGAAAGGTTACCAACGGTTAATGTTAAATAGCAATCCATCCACCACACACCCCCACCCGCTCCTCCATATTCATGGGAAGCTACCACCCATCCATATTCATTAGGTCCAAAGAGTTTAAGAGTATCGAATGCAAGCTTGGGAGATTTCAGTTCTAATAAAAGTGCTTAAGCTGTCGAATGCCATAGGCTTCCCCCATCAACCTCGAAATTAAAGTCAACTAATAAAGGAAAATAGTAGGTGGAGGGGCTAAGGCAAGCCTAGCCCGCCCTGAAACAGCCCACAGGGCCCTCCTTCACTGGGCATGACTGGGTTCTTGTCACCGCACACAAGAGGTTTCAGGTATAGACTTGGGTTGGAATTCCTGCTCTCCTATTAGTAAAAGCTGCATCACAGTTCGGTGCCTCAGTCTGTCCCACGACAATAGGAGTAACAGCACAGCCTGTCTCAAATGGATAATCCAGGGAGCCACACCTTTGGCTCCACGCTCCAGGACAGGCTACTTGTTCCACTAAAGGGCTCAGTCAAGCTGCTAAGGTCTCGGGCTGCCCTGCAGAGTTGAAACTATTCCAGGAACCGTGTGAACTGCAAACAAGGTTTCTGCTTTTCCTGTTTAATCTGATTTAAGCTAGTCAGTTAGATCTGACACTCGCTGGGCTCTTATCTTTAGAGCAGTCCCTATCTGCATCACCTAAATTAGGGCAATTTCAAGTTTTTCAAAGTGCTTACAAATACTTGACCATCTTGCACCCTGCCTAAAACCCGAAGCAGAAACATAGCATGTATTATTAATTGGGGCTGCATTTTTTTTTCCATTTCATAAAGAGAAAACTAAAACAATGAAATTTAAGGAATTTGCCTAAAAAGTGAAACGGCAGCTGGAGAATATCAATCCAGAAGTTTTTTTTGTTTGTTTGTTTGTTTTGTTTTGTTTTGTTTTGATTCCAAGGAGAGGGTAGGCTTTTAATAACAGCCTGGGGGTGAAGGAGATCCTAGGAAGGATTAGAGGTTGAGTTAGAGACCCTTGAAGCGTTTTCCACCCTGCATTCTTTAAGGACCCCACCGGAGCAGTTTCTCTGCTGTGTCATAACAACACAGCCTGGGTAAGTGGGAGCGGAGGGTCCTGGAAGCACAGGAGGTTCTGCAGTGCTCAGTACAAGGAGGCGGGTCTCCCAAAGTCACAGGATTGCAGGACACACACACACAGGACCTGGTGAAGGACTGCTGCATGGGACCCAGGGCACTGACCCCTCTCCAAGTGGTGTTTGCCAGAGTGAGGGATGAGCATGCCAGGGCAGGAGCTCGCATCCCCCACGCCCGGATCAGACAAAGGAGGAAGACCTTAATTCTCTTTACCCCGAAATGAAACCCTCCCCAGTGCAGAGCAGGTGGAAAGGTAGGCCAGAAGGCAGCCCATTGCCGATTGCCCCCAGAGATAAGCTCAGGCAGGGCCAAGGCAGATCTTGATCAGTAGACGGGGCTCCAGGGTCGCTTCCGCCACCGCAGTCAGATGGCCAAGTGCCTGGACCACGTCCCGACCTCCAGAGCTACCCTGGCTGGCCCGAGATTGGGGGAGATTAGGGGCACGCAAGGCCGAAGGGCAGGTTCAGAAGGAAAACTCGAGAACGAAAAAACAATTGAATTCAGCTAAACCCGCGAGACACTCAGAAGCTCAGAAGCCAGCGCCGGCTCCAGGGTCCTGGGACGCTTGCTGCTGAGCCCCCGCCGCCGGTGCCGGGCTGAAGTTAGTGGAGCAACCTGGGGCCACGGGTGGCACCGACCCTGGTTCCCCACAGGCCTGCGCCCACTCCCACCCCATCCCTCCCTCCTGCAACTCTGAGACTGGGGAAAGGATCTGTTATGGAGAGAAAAAACAAACCCTGTCAAATTAGGCTGTTCTTAATAAGAGAGAGGAAAGCTCGTTGCGGATGTTAGGACGCTATTGCAGATTTCAGGAATGTGTGCATGGTTCTCCCTGGACAGATGGCCCCAGCCTGCGGGTTTGGAGCTCTCAGTACGGCTGCCGCACATTGTCCCTTCCATGTCACCTCCCAATGGCTCCTGGAGACTCCCTCATGCTCACACTTGCCAACCAGGGCTCGGGGAGGGAACTCCCTCTAGTCTAGGGACCAGGACTCTCTGGGGGTGGCTGCCAAGGGCCGGAACCTCCTAAGGGATCCCAAGGTCTTTGGGCAGCGCTTCCGGGATGCTGGCTTTCAGGTCCCAGGGAGGGCAAGCCACCCCTGCCCAGACCACCCGGGATGCTGCAGGCTTAACCGGCTCCGGCCCCTCCCACTCTGGCCTTCTTTGGCTTTTTGAATCTTTACTGTAACTGCTGCAGTTAAGTTCTTCCCAGCCACGAAGTGAAGGAAAAATCCAAATCCAAATGTTACCTTTTTGCCCAACCAACCTTTGGTTCCTGGGGAAGCCAGGAAGTCTTAGAGCCTCCAATTCTTTTACTTCTCTCTGGTCTTCCTTTCCCCTGGGCTTTGTGTTGTAAACAGGCAAGAAATTTTCCCAGGATCAAAGCAACAAGTGGCCCGGGCACCCAATGCAGGCCCTGCATTTCTTACTACTGGCCCTCCTGCTTGGACGGCTGGAGCCCTGGCTCTGCTCCCGCAACTTGCCAGCCTGCAGGCCAGCTAGGGACTTCCTCAGCCTTTGGTTTATAAAGAGAATGAGCCAGGTTCCCAAAGTGACATGAAAGCTTCACTTTGATTTGCAGATACATGCGTGAAATTGTAAGAGCTTAATTTTTTATTTAAGAGAGAGGGACAGTGAGAGAGAAAGAATCAATTTTATTTAGTTTTTCATATGGCCTTCATTGTACACGTGGTGCTGGGGTTTGAACTTGCATACTCACGCATGCCTGGCAAGCGCTGTAACTGCTGAGCCACTGCTCCAGCCCCAGAGCTTAAATCTTTTTAAAAAGATTTTTGCAATTTTTTTAAGTGAGAGAATACCAGAAAGGTAAATCAAATAATAAAATAATCTTATTACACAAATAGTGGAATGAAATTGTGCAGAGTAATTAAAAGATTTATAATAACTCAACACCTATGTGTGTCAGGCAGATGACCGCCTCTGGTGGCATGGCATATCATGTGACGGGCAGCACTTTTTAATCTTAGCAGTGACAGTATATCCGGATTGGGTTTGATGGCTGGAAGTCTAAACTGAGACCTTTGATAAACCCAAGGTCTGGAATGAATGGCCTTCCTCATCCCCTCTGCAGGGCCGGGGAAAGACAACAAAGGCCAGGGTTCAGCCCCTCCATTCACAATAGGGTAACTTGAGGCTGGTGAGGCAGTGACCACAGTGGCCACAATGGCCGCTGGTCACAGTGCTTTGTCATTCCCATTCTACAGATGGAAACACCAAGGCTACAAAAGAATGAGTGACCACTCAGCGTACCCGTGCCAGGAAACCAGCAGACCCAGGATACCACAGATCATGCCGTTGCCCTCAACTCCCATGGCTACGGTCCAGTGTACTGTGCTTCTTCCAGACAGCAGAACCCGCTTCCACCCCAACTGAAAAGCCATTTTTCCAAACCTTTGACCAAATGATTATCATCATCACTACTGCTAGCTTACCTCCCTCGGTGAGTGAGAGCTCCAGAGCAGCACTGGACTGAGAGGCTGAGCAGGCCGCCGTGCGGGTTCAGGTGGCCACAGCAAAGCCACAGTCCTGGATCCCGCAGGACTTATTGTACAAAGCCGAGGAAGTTCCCAGCTTCCTCCGTGGAAGCCTGTTCATTTTCTCAGAGCCGAGCTGAAATGCCTCTAAAATCTTGGCCTGCCATTATCTCCTAGCTGTTAATTAAGCTTTGAAAACTTTACATTATGTTTATAGTACACTGTGTGAATTGTGAAATAAATTAGAACCTGTGGCAAAGTTGCAGTTTTCAAAAATGGAACAAAAATCTAGGAAGACCCTCTTCTCACGCGGTAGACTTCTCACTCTGTTCCTTCTTCCCAAGGGGAGAAATGGACCTGGGGAAAGTGAACTTTTGCTCCTGAAAGCAAATGTCATACCTAAGATTTCTTCGTTTTCTGTCTGCTCAGCAGTAGGAGTTAAATAATTCTGCATTGACAATGGAGTGAGGAAGAAATAACGAGAAAGTCAGTGTGCTCTGTGAGACAGGCATTCCTCTGGCACGGAGGAGACCAAAATTACAAGACAACGTTTGTCATGCACACAGTTAAAAGGGACCACAGAAAGCAAAATTACCGTACGGCTTAACTCAGGTCCCAAAGCAGATTCCAGGTAAATTTTACATTTGCTTTAGATATTTTTTGCAGCAAAACTTGTGCTGAATTTAGGAAACTGAAAATAGCTTTTTGGAAAAGGGCATAAACCAAACCCCGCATGAGAAGAAACATCTGATGTTTCCTAAACCTCTAGTCTAAAAGATACTCTTAAAATATATTCTTTAGAACATTAGTACTTAATTTTTGAAATGAAATATGTATGCTTGCTCTCCTCTGTAATTCTTACTTTTGGTAAAAAGTGCCTAGAAAGGCTTAAACCTGACCCTAAGAATTGTTGCAGAACTGAGTGGATATGGAAGCTTTCATGAGCAGAAGGAGGGGACCGTGTGTTCAATCAGATAAACGCATTTTTAAAAAGAATTCTTGCCAAGTAGATCATTTGCAACACTTCAATTCTTAAAATTTTAAGAGGATCAAGAGCAATCTTAAATCTTACTTCTTGAAATATTTGATCATTTGTTTTAAAATTGGGGATTTGTTATCTGCGTCTCAGAACAGATGCAAAATGATATAAATGTGAATCATCCCGGCAGTCCGCGTCGCGTCCTGTTATCAAAGCTACAAGTGAAGAGAAAACAGAGAATAAAACAAAGACAAAAGAAATTCAGTGGGCGTGTCCCCTAAACACGCTGAAATCTGCATTAATGCAGTAACTTTCCCAGAAGAAGCTCACAGAGATGGGAATGGCTGTGTGATCTACCCCGCAAATAGCTGCTTTGTATTTCTGAATTTAAAAAAAAAAAAAATCTGGTATTTTGAAACCTTTCTAAGAACTCTAAGGTGTAAGACGCAGATGATAAAGAGCTACAGAAGATGACACGCGGCGGGCGGTAGAGGGGCTGGACATTTTAAAGACCCTTCATTTCCCTTTTTCCTCTGCTCTGAAAACCACTAAGTTAATTGAAATGAAGATGGGCAAACGCCTGGGCGGTGCATGGAGCTTCGAGAACAGAAGGAAAAGGAATCACAGGGCTTGCTTTTACTTTCATCCCTCCCTTCTTTCCTTCCTCCTCTCCCTCCTCTCCTCTTGGTTCCAGCCAGGGACATGAATTCGGGGTGCTGAGCTGGCTTGCTTCCTTACGCAGATGAGGATGTGGGTTCGAGCGAGGAAAGGGGTCAAGACAGCTCAGTGTGCACAGAGGTCTGGGTGTGGGTTCCGCTACAGACCTGAGCGTGAATGCAGATACAGAAAAGGGTCAGCAACCTGGGCGCGGCTATAGGTGCAGAAGAAAGAAACATGAAATCTCCATAGCTCAAGATAGAACAGTCGAGGCAGGGCTGCTGCGGTTAGCCGTCTTCTTCCTGCCTCCCCTGATCGGCCATGAACAGGTTAAAAAAAAGCCCACCCTGTAGTCCTTGAATGCTTGCTAGGTAGAGCTCCGCCCACTTTTAAGCATGATTTCTTTCTTTCTTTCTTTTTTTTATTCAGAAATTTACTTGTTGAACAATCAAACAAGCTTCTAATGAAATAATGTAACATATATATAAATTCTGAAAATTAGATTTACCTCCAAGATCCCAAAACAATTCATAGCACTCATTAGGCACTTTAAATTACAAGTGGCCTCACACCTCTCATCACTCATCACATCAGTGGACTGAATGGGGTTCCCTCCCCGTGGATGAGAAGGAAACTGAGGCACAGAGAGCTGTGAGAAGCCAGAACCAAGGCCCGCAGCTCAGTCCTTACAGCTTCTGAGAACACAAGCCAGTGCAAGTGTGACTGAGTACCCAAGCTGCCTCTCTAGAAAGGAAGGAATTTGCAGCCTGCAATGACTGCGCACAAGCCTGATAATTCCCTGGCAGAGGCAAAGAGGCACAGGAGGCCTTCAGGACAGGTATAGTCCAGCAGCATTTCCATCACGATCACCCAGCAGTACAAAGGGGAAGTAGTCATGCTCTCCCAACTTACCCCAATAGCCCATGTGTAACGGACTACCTGGGAGGGCGTGGCACTCATGAGCTGGTCTGGCCAGTCCCTTTGACAGATGAAGGAGTTGAGACCTAGAGACGCTGAGGGTTGGACAGGATCACTCAGCAGACAGCCAAACTCCAACCCCTGAGCCTCAGGTCCATGGTCACTGTACATTTTGCTGAGCACAAAGGAGACCATGAAGGGTGGAGGAGAGCTCCATTTCTCTTGGAATAGAAGCACAAGTTGATTCATGCAGGAAGGGAAAAGGGTGCATGTGCTGATTTCTTTGCCAGGGAGCAGAAGGCGGCCCATCTCAATCCTGGGGTCCTCGCAGGACCTAGGAGCACCCACATAAAACAACCCACTCATCTGGCAGTGCTGCACTAGGTCTGTTCCTGTCCCAGCTCTCTCCTGTCCACCGTGACTCTGTCTCCTGCAGCGTCCTCGGTTCTGGTCTTGTCCTGAAGCACCGAGTCTGAGCAGTGAAGTCCACCGTTGGCATTTTCTTCCTGGCTTGGGTCTTTCCTATATGCACAGTCTTCAGTAGCAGGAATAAGAAAGAAATGTTCCTCATTGCTCGTTACCAGGAAGAAGCTGAGTGAGAAATGAAAAGCCCAAGTACTACATTACTATTATTATTATTATTATTATTAATATTATTATTATTATTATTATTATTATTATTATTGGTTTTCCCACCCCTTTTGTCCTATCCCAAGACTCCCACCAATTTGTTTAAACGTCAGGTCAGGACTTGCTTCCATGAAACAAGAGGAACAAACTTTGGACTAGAACTAAGAAACACAATGTTGCCCAGCCTCTTACTCCTGGAGTGCTTGTCCCACCCCTCCTGTGCTGTGGGGATTTTAACTCTGCCCTGCCCACATTCACAGGATGACAATGACACAGATGAAGGGTGGTGAGCCCCTCCTGGGTGCCTTCATGTGCCAGCCAGCTCAGGTTTTCCGTATTTGCACAGGGTTCCTATTGGTGCCGGGTGAGGCAGAGCTTGGTGGGAAGAGGACACTGAGACATGGGGAGGTCAGGTTGCTGACCCGAGTCACAGAGCTGGTAAAGGGCATAGGCTTTATTCTAGGATGGTTTCCCCTGAGCATTTGTGGATCAGATTCAAGAGCACACATGAAAATGCTTTCTACCTACAGGAAAAAAGCAACCAAGCACTAGATATCATCAAAAACATTCAGCTTTTTTGTGGGTGGTTTGAGTTATGGTGGCTTGGGGAGAGGGCTGGGGAGCTGCTCCTCATTTTGTCTCAAGCAGCCATCCTGGGCCTTTTGAGCTAGAAATCTCCAAGGTGGCTGCAGCCTCTGACATCCTAGGCTTTTCAGTGCTATGGCACTGATGGCAGGAGGAGGGGTTGGGGGAAGGTGAAATTCTCCTTCAGAACCATGAAGCCATTGGTGCTTAATTTACTGACTGTGCTGGGAACACTGTGGGGGCTTCGAGAAAACACCTCACTTACTCCCAGGGGTCAATGCCAATTCCTGAGAGGGCACAGCTCCCCTGGGTGCTAATCCCGCCCTTGTAGGCCTGGCCCTCTCTGCCCCTAGCTTCAGGCCCTTGGTGTCTACGTTGGAAATCTTGGCTTTCTAGTCCTGTGACTTCACCTGGAAGGAACAAGGGGCTGGGTCGCAGCAGAGGACCGGCAAGCCAGGGGCAGGGAGCATTTTGGCGGGCCACCACGCAGTGTGTCCCGCTGCACCCTCCTGCCATCTCTCCTGTCTTCCCTCCTTGGCTCTTTCTGAATCTCCTTTAGGCTCTAGACATTCAACCGCAGGGTCCACCCTTGGACTGCAGATGGGTTTTCAGAACCTCTGGCTTCTTCCACCTCCTGGTTCCTTTCAGAACAGAGCTGGAATGGGAGAAGATGGGAAAGACAGGACGGAGTGCAAGCTTTCTTTGGCAGCTAGTTTTGTCCTCCTGATCGCCGTTCTGCAGTGTTTCCACCAAAAGCAGTAGCAGCCGCAGGCACCACAGGAAAGGAGCGCAGTGAGGAGCCCAGCACTCCAGGTTCTAGGGCGATTGGAGCTTTCACCTTCGTACTTTGAATTGTTCCTTTTGCAAAGCATAAATCTGTCCCTTTGGCATCCACTCCTATCATATGCATATTAGTAAGAATAATAATCACAACCCGGGTGATCTGGGATTTCGTAACTGAGTTACTTTCCTTCAGTGCCAGGGCAGAGTTGGCTTGGCTAGAATGTAACACAAATGTTGCAAGCCTCCCCCCTGCCACTTAGGGATGGATTTCTGAACTTCCTAAGCATTGCTTTTGGTAGAAAGGGAACCTGTCTCATGCAATGTGCCCTCTATCCACTTGAACATGTTTCCACTAACAAGTGCCCCATTCTGCTTTCCTGGTAGCCTGCGGGGACCAAAGAGTGACCCAAGTGGATTGGAAGTGATCCCTCCTCCCAAAGAAATTAGCATGGGCTGGGGGTGTGGCTCAGCGGTGGAGATCTTGCCCAGCATTAGCAACAAAACAAACAGAAGAAAGTAATTAGCTACACATTAAGGACAAGTTGCGTTTTAGGAAATATACCTACTTCCTCTCAGTTAAAATGTTCACAAGGTGCCTGCCTACGTTGTGCCCCTCACTGGGCTCAGAGCTAAGGATGCAAAGCTCTTGATTCCAGCATGTGATGGCAGGAAATCATTTCAAGAGTGTTTCTCCATGAAAATTTGTTTCATAATATGGGTGAGAGTCTTTTTCTCAGGGCAATAAAACAATGTTTCATTAATGATACAGACAAATGAGTGTGTGTGATCCTAGTAATTTCCACTTTAAACATTAGGCCTTCTTTTGCCGTACATTCTCACAGCAAGCTGATCACAATTTGACATGCATACAATTTGGGAAGATTGATTCATTATACAATTTAAAAAATTCTTGAATTGCAATTGTCAAATAATGATTGTTCAGCTAAAGAGTTTTGATGTTCTGCGAGTAGCCTTGTAAATCTACCCTACTGAATAAACTTGGAAAATTTCAAAATAAAACACTTGGCCCTGAAAAGAGATGCCTATGATGGAGGGAAGAATTGCATTGAACACTGATCCTACTCATCATTAATGCCAGATAATACTGATTGATTTGCCTTTTATATATAAAGGGGTGACACAGGGTTTATCCCAGGGTGAAAAAAATTAGCATTTGCTGAGAGTCTGCGACGTGAGTGCTAGATGCATTTTCCTGTTTATTAGCCACTAACAAGCAGATAACCATATCCCTGCCATACACAGGAAAGGCATATTAATTCAGAGATGTTAAACTACTTATTCAAGGTCACACAGCCTTTAGAGACTACATTATTTATGCACTAATTCTTCTGACCCCAAAGTCCAGAGTTGTCCTCCCCTCTCCACCCAATTTTGCTTCTCATCCTTTATTTCTCCAGTTACAATCACAGTAACAATGCACAAAGTAGAAATTCAGGGTAAAATACTGTCAAAAAGCACTCATAATCCAAGCACCCACAAATGGTCCCTTCTTCTTTCAGCCCTTCTGATGTACAGATATTCTCTGGAAAAGCCTGGGGACAGTTCTGACCATCTGTTGTCCATGATTGTCAGTGAAGAATTGCACTTTCTCACTCCTAAACCTCCCAGGTAAAGGGGACACAGCGACTGCGGCCCCTTGGGAACCTCACAGCCGCGTGCTCCCGGCAGAGGCACACCTGGGGCGGTGGCCTTGGCCTCCTGCTCTGGGTCTCTCTCCAGAGCATCAGCTTCTATTCTTCACCAAGCACCCACACCCTGAGCACTTCTCTGACAACCCTCTGCCTTTCTCCCCCAAACACAATGGAAAGTTAATTGAATGTTTTATGCCTTGGAAATATCAAAGAAATGAAAAGAACGTAGGTTTCAACCATATTTCAATAATAAGTGCATTAATTTTTACCTTTTAACTGACACTTGTACTAATTTCCTTAAATGCTCTCTTTGGTTCTTTTTTGATCTGTCTGGCTTTGTTGGGCTGATGATGAAGGCTTACTTCAAATGCAAAAAGATTAGCTCTCTCTTCCCTAATAGCACAATTACGGATTGTATGATGTCTCCATCCTGAAAGGGAGTCGGGACAGACTTTTAAAGTCACACGAGTTTATTACAGAAGTGGCAGTAATAATTTTAATTACTTTAGTCTACAAAAGATATCAAAATTGCCCTAATTGTCTACTGGCATTTAGGAATTGTTGTGGGTTAAATGAGAGGAAATCACTTAGTGTGCTCTCCCACTTTTAATTTGACTTAGGTCATTGTTTTAATAAAGTACTGTGATACATTTTAACCTTGAACCTGCAAATTTCCTAGACCCTCAGCATCAGAAAGTCTTAGGGTATGCAGAAACCGTTTCCCTACACAATATTCAAATTGAACTAGAAGCGATAACTCTTAAGTACTATTTGTGGCTTACTATTTAAAGCCCAGGAAAAACAAAGAATAAACTCCTTTAATTTTGTCAAACACGTACAATGTTTAAATTCAGCAGTGACTACAGTTCAAAAGACCAGATGTTCTTGTGTATTTATATAATTATTTTGCACAATAGTTTACCACTGGCAAAAAAAAAAAAAAATCAAAGCACATTGTTGTATTTGGCATTTCTATGCTTGACAAAAAAATCTAGAGATTGCATTATATTAAATTAATTCTAATTTTATTAAAGCCAGAGAGAGAGAGAGAGATTGAGACAGAGAGGGAGTCATCATATTAGTCTTACACTAAATTAAGTCCAAGAATAAGAAGCAATACTTACCTGAGAATAAAAGGCTTCTACTCTAATGCATTTAGGGTAACAGAGGAGAAGCTGAAGCAGCCTGACCCAGTGTCAATCTATTTTAAGATGAACATTCGTTAAATTCTAATGAAAAATGTTACACTTAAACTCTGGCAAAGAGACAATTAGTACCTCCCCCCAACTCTGTCACGACTCAAAAAAAAAAAATCTAGAGTTTTAAAAAGTAAAAGAAAACACTATGAGAAATAAGCACTTTTAAAATAATTTTCTGGAGGATGCTACATTGTGATAAAATTAGATGCTTCCAGCAAAATTATCTAAATCTAAAGAGTGCTTGATTTTTTTTTTTTAATCATCTAAGGATGCTCAGGAAATGACACAGGTTCTCCTAACAAAGGACTTCTCTGGAAATAAATTTATTAACTTAAAAAAATAGGTCCTTTTAATAAAAGCTCCTCACCTAAAAGGAATGATTCTGGGATCTAATAATAGGATGACTGTTCTGTCCCACAGTGCATTTAAAAGGCATTTTAGACTCTTAAATGTACATCTAATTCTTTGCTCACATAGATGATGAATGTGGAAAACGTTATTGGGAGGCGGAGATTAATATAAATGAATATCGTATCATGAAGGGGAGTGAAAACTCGTTTCTCATTTAATATTATCCACATTAGTAACTGTTTCTCTCCCTCTCTCCTCTCTCTCTCTCTCTCTCTCTCTCATAGACTGGAAAATGAGAGGAAAGAAAAGAGGGAGGGAGGGAGGAAGGAAAGAAGGAAGAGGGGAGGGAAATTCCATTTTACAGGAAGGATAGAAGAATTAAAAGCTCAAAGCAGCTATTTATCTGAGAACAGAGGAAGAAGGGGCCACAGCTCTTGGGTCCATGTGGCTTCTCTGAGGGACAGAGACAGATGGGGTGCTGGTCTGGCCCTTGGAGAGTGCCCCATGGAGGAAGAGAGCCTTTTGGCCCTGGGCTGGTACATGGGAAGTCCCCACGTTGTCCCTTCTACCGAACGATGTTCAGAACCACCTCTGGGTTCCCAGTTGCTGGTTTCCATGTCCAGATGTCAATAGGAATGCTGCCCCAGGAAGACAGTGATTTAGCTGTCCCTGATCTTGGCCATGCCTTCTGTGCTGGGCACCTAAGAAGCTCTGCAAATAAACACCAATTAAATACATATATACATTCAGAGGAAAAAGTGAGCTGCTAATCTCTTATCTGGAAAAATAATTTTGTCATGCATAAAATTACAGGAAGTGCACTGCCCAGGGTAGGTGACAGGAAGCTCTGTCCAAAAGTCATGTCAGCATTCCAGGACTATAGGGAACAAACTGGCCTTCTTCCCCAGCCTCACAGAGTGTCCCAGAGATGCTCCAGAGAGAGAGTGTGTGCCCCTGAGAGCACGTGGTGACCTCGGACACCTCCCGGCTGGCCCTTGCTGGATTAATAGCTGCTCCAGGGACGTGCCCGTTCCCAAGCTCACACTGTTCCGTTAGCAGTTTGTGCTTGGTGGGAAAAGATGGCGAGGCAGGCAATCCAGTCCTTGCCAAAATCGCGAACGTGCGACATCACAAGCAAGACACCGTCAGGAGCAGTTGCTAATTTATTTTAAGTGCCCCCTGAGTTTTTAATTTATCTGGAAAAATAAATAAGATAAATCTGAAGCTCTCCCTGCCAACCCGGCCAGCACCGGGTCTGCCAGTGGCGGAGGAGGTTTGCGGGTGACAGCGACTGCCACCAGAGAGAGGTGTCAGAATGATCAGCCAACAAAGCCGAGCGCACAGGGACGCTTCCTGGTCGCATTTGAATCGGATGTATCACATTCGTATAGAGCCGACCTTTCCTTTCCCTGAGTTGGCTGCCGACACACATGCTAAATTTTTTTTTTTCCTTCAGAGTCTGCTATTCCAAATAGTAGCGCAGGCTTCTCCAAGCCGGGATTCGGCGTCAAGTTTGGAATGCAATCAGTCTAGTTCAGAAATTCATTATCCAAAGCGAGGAGCCCAGCGAATATTATAGTTTCATAAATATGCAGATTTTGTTTATTTAAACATTTTTTATGACACTTTGTGTTTTCCTAAATTGGGTCATCATTTTAATATAATTGGAATCTGATGTGTGTCCTGTTTCTTTTAAAAGCCATCTGGTTCATTTTCGACTTTCAGAAACCAAATTATTTGTGGTAATATCGGGCCTTGCTCATGGCTTCTTCTGAACTAACACACATCTTCAGGGCACAAGACCAAGACAGCCCAAGGCCAGTGTGAGAGGTCACCTCGAACCCGCTCTCATGAAGCATTTCCAAGCTGGACAGTTGCAATGGGATCCACGCCATGAAGCTCTATGGAAAACCTGAAAGGCCTCAGTAAATGAAGACACTAAGTAAATACAGTCCATCAAGCACCAGGAAGAGTCACTGTCACCTTTCCCTCTAACCGGATGGCACCCTCCCTGGGGGCAGCAGTCCTATGCTCCGAGAAGCTGTACCTCTCACATAGCTGAGCATCCAGTAGGCCCTGCAGATCTATCTGTTGGTTCATGGGGATTCCAGAATCACAAATCACAACATAAGCATGTTGTATTATTGCTGTAGAACATATTTCTCCAAAATGGGTCACTGGAAATGGCACAGGTTCATCATTTCATAATCTCTGTGGCTTAGCTGGGACCCCCACTCAGGGGTCCTTGCCACCAGGCTCTTGTGCAACACGCACCCACCCGCTGCATGACACACCATTTCCTCTGCTGGGCAAGTCACAGTCTCTAGACCCAGCCCGCACTCAGGAGGTAGCAGGGGAGTCTCGGGAGCCGCCTCCCGGGCTGCTGAGTGTGAATGTATTCTGGTGCAGTCGGTCAGATTTCCATAATGATCACAGCCAGACAGCGGAGCCCTTCCTGGGAGGAGGAAATTCAACTGAAACAACCCGTTCAAATGCTCCTTGATAGCACTGTCCTATTCATTCCAGGTGCAGATGTGGCAAGGAAGCCCAACACATTCCTTCCTTCCACAGTCACCAATAAGAAACTGTAAAAAAAAAGTTGCAAATCTAATGCGTGTATCTTTCCTTTGATCAACAAACGTTCACTGCGTTCACCCTTGCAGGGAAGGGCTTGATTCCGGGCAGTGACCACCACACCATGCTTCCAGGCTGCATAGATCAATCCCTGCTCACCCTGAATGCCTCTGGCCATGCCCGTGTGGGGAAATCTCACCCTCTTCCTCCATTTACTCACTTGGAAATGAGGGTAACAGTAGTGGCCTCTTTGAAGGGCCATTCTCAGAACGACATGAACAAATACAGTGCTTTCCCAACTGTAGGTCACAACCCGTTTGTGACTCTGATGTCAATTCAATGCAAACACTGACAAACTTGATTTGGGTTTTGGTTTTTGTTTATTTTGGATTTTTAAAAGGATGATAGTCTTTTTTCTTTTTTTAAAGAAAGAAGGACAGTGAGAGAGAAAGAGAATCAATTTTATTTAGTTTTTCATATGGCCTTTATTGCTGTGACACTTGGTTGTGTATGTGGTGCTGGGGTTCGATCTCCGGTCCTCATAGGGCACGCGCCATAACCGCTGAGCGGTAACCTGTGTGACTGTGGCTGTGGTCCAGTAGACGCTTTATCAATAAAAACAGGTGGCAGGAAGGACTTGACCAAAGGACCATGGTTTGCCAACCCCTGGGTCAGTGGATTGTGACTAGCTAGCTTTTAAAAAACACATTAAGTAGCATTGAAAATGTCAAAGGGCTTTGAATCTCGGAAAGGTGAGTATTGTTTCTTGAACTTTTGGTTTCAGCAATGGTATGACTATAAATACAGCTACAGGTGCACACACACACACTCACACACAATTCACCAACTTCAAATGCAAGATGCATTTGTTTCTATAGTTTGTGCTTTAAAAAGAAGAAGAAGAAGAAGAAGAAGAAGAAGAAGAAGAGGAAGAAGAGGAAGAAGAAGGAGAAAGAGCCAGGCATGGTGGCATACTTCTGTAATCTCAGTGACTCTGGAGACTGAGGCAAGAGGATTGGAAGTTCAAGGTCAATCTCAGCAACCTAGTAAGGCCTTAAGCAACTTAGTGAGACTCTGTCTCAAAATAGAAAATAAAAAGGTCTGGGGATGTAGCTCAGTGGTGGTTAAGCACTTCTGGGTTCTATCGCTGGCACCAAAAGAAAGAAAGAAAAAATACACAGTAAAGTGAATGCCTTCGTGTGCTTTTTACAGAGCCTGTCCTGTACATGCAAAACCACACGAGACCTATAACTGGGTCGTGTGGAGATGGCTCCAGCCTTGTCCACAGGAGCATCATCAGCAAGGACACGGTGACCCTGGGAAGCTCCAAGGAGCTGGCTGAGGGACAGTGCCCCAGAAGAGGCAAGACTCTTCTGCACTTGTGACAACAAGGTGACGTGGATGCTGGTGGGTACCTGTCACTGCTGGAGGAGTTCCCCAGAAGGGCTAGGTTTTCCTGACTCTTGCAAGATTGGCAGAATGTGGCCATTCAGTCCTGGAAGTGGTATGGAATAGTTGCTGTCCTCAGTTTACCTCTCTTAGGAATTATGCTTATTGTTCATAAATTCATCAACAAATGCTTATTGGGCAACTCTCATATGCCAGGTAACTGGTAGTAACTACAACAAAGTCTAGTATCTCTCACACTGGACTTGACCTTCTAGTAGGAGGGATAGAAGAGAAATAGACAGGGCAATGTGCGTATATGTACATGTGTCTATTGAAGTATCACACACACACGTATGTAGTCACCCCACAGCGGTGGCCCTTTAAATATGATAATGGAGCTGAAAAATTCCTACCAGGTAGTGACGACTTTGTCGTGTGATGTCCTAGCACAACACGTCACTCACATCCGTGGTGATGTTGGTGTAAATTGTGATGTTGGTTATATAAAAGCACAGTACATGCAATCAATCCTTCGACAGTGATAATGAACCGCTACTTCACTTTTGCTGCTATGCTGGAGTGCACTCCTCTTCCTGGATGAGGATTCACCCTGGACAGTCCCATCTCACACCAGCGGCCACCTCATGAGTCTGTGCTCACTGTGTCTCCTGATGCCTTCAAGGCCATGCCAAGGCACTGACCTGTCCCAACTGGCTTGCATGCTCTCTGTGATGGTCACACACTGACAGTCACCCGACATCACATGTCTCAAAAGTGCCCTGTCATTAGGCAGCATGTGACCCTGTGAACGAGGGTGTAAGATGCATGTTTTGTACATACAAGCAACGCGTGCATCAGCATTGTCAGCAGAATAGGTAAGAAGAGGGAGGTGGGGACTTGGGGGATGTTTGAGGGAGATGTGGTTGAAGAAAAGAGAAGCTTTGGATTCCTAGGGAGGCTCTGGGCAGGGAGTGGCCAGTGCAAGACTCTACGAGCTGGGGGCCCAGGCTGCACCACTCGTCCTGGGTGCACAAAGGAAAAGGTGCCAGAGCCTCGGACTCCAGGGTCAGAGCCACTGGGAATGGCCCTGCAGCTCCTGCCTCGCCTCTCAGTCAGGGCTGAGCTGCAAGTGAAGGGAGTCTGCCTTCACTGGGCCAGCTGGACAGGCAGTCTCAAGAAAACAGAAATCCAGGCCAGAACAACCACCTTGCTGGGCACGGGACCATCTCTAGGATGGCTGTAAATGACTCAGTGAGTAGGCCAGAAGTGCTGGCTGTGGATTTTAGAGCAACGCAGCCTTGGTGCTCAGCCAGGGTGAGGTTGTCTTGGGAGGAGCTCGCCCTGCACTACATAATCAAAATTATGTGATTTAAGTAATGCTTTGTGGAAGTTAATTTTTGTCCTCAAAAAAAAAAGATATGTGTCTTCATAATTATCATTTACAACAAATTTGTTCATGCTTCCTCCCATCCATTTCATTAATATTTAAAATGCTTTAACTTGACTGATGTGGTTTGAGAATTCACTGCTTCCCCAGCATCATGCTTAGACCCGTAGAGACCTGCGTGTACAGAGGGCACAGACTCACGTAGGAGTACGCACAAAGTGGGCCTGGTCACCAGGCCCCTCTCTGCCACCGTGTCTGCCCCCCTAAGTGATACACAGGGCAGAGTCACGTAATTGAATGCCTGAAAGAGAGAAGTATTGGTTCTGTCTTTCAACTCACCGTCATCCAGCCCTGCCATGTGCCAGGTAAGCCCCTGTTCTTCTAGGAAGCTCACAGTCTCCCCAGGTGGCCCAGATGGCAGGTCAGGCACAGTGTTCCCTGGCCTTAAGCTGCCGTGTCTTGGGAGGTCTGTTGGCACGCAGGACACTTGGGTGGTTGCACAGTAGGCAGTTGGGTATTGAAATCAAAGCACGCCTGTAATCCCAGCAGCTCAGGAGGCTGAGACAGGAGGATCATGAATTCAAAGCCAGTTTCAGCAACGTAGCGAGGCCCTAAGCAACTTAGCAACATCCTGTCTCAAAGTAATATAATTAAAATAAAAACGGCTGGGGATGTGGCTAAGTTGTTGAGCATCCCTGGGTTCAATCCCTGGTACCAAACCAAACCAAACAAAATCTGTGTCTGCTGTATTTGGAGCATTCACTACGCTCCATCAAGGCCACAGTCACTTCCTGCTTGTCATCTCATGTAACCCTCCTGTGATCCTTGATGCCAACCCTTCAGCTGCCCCTACCCTCCCGGGATGGGAGACGAGCTCCTAAGGCTGAACCTTCGGATGCTCCGTCATCTCTGCTTGCGGAGCTTGCTGATTAGCGGTCCACCTGATTCCAGACCCTAACTCTTGAACTTCTGGTTAAGTGACCTTGGCAAGTTGTTTAACCTCTCTCCTCATCTGTAACCTTGCTGCAGTAACAGCCCCTCCCTGGGCGGAGCCTGCAAAGAGGACGGCTACACCCTCCTTGCTACCAGAACTCCAGCATTACTGCGGGCAGTCGTGGGTCCAGCCACATATCACTTTCCTCAGCCTCTCCTTCAAAAGGGACAGTCATGGATATCACCCGATGGGGCCTGGGAGGCTTGCCCCTCTGTCTCTGCCCTGTTTTCCCTAGAGCTTCCCAGAATGTGGGCACGATAGCTAGGGGTGCAGAAGCCATCTTGTATCCATGAGGCTTCTGTGAAAGTGGAGGCAATCGGCTCAGGGCAGAACTGCAGAGAGTTGGAAAGATTCTGGGCCTTTCACTCAATATAACTCACCAAGCAGCTCTGTGGAGCTCATACAACAGAAAT
>PVKS010013535.1:0-49868 GCA_004027875.1 Aplodontia rufa | reverse complement strand
TTAAATCCAGACAAGATGTAATGCTTTACAATCTAATACCTTTTTTTAGAGTTATAAAGGGAAAGGGAAGGGAGGGATAAGGGAGGGTAATTGGGGGGGCACTCCTGGGGATAATTGCAATATCCAGAATATTTACACATTTTATACACATTTTATATTATTTTGTTAAAATCTTGTAAGGTTGTTCAAAAATAAAAATTAAAATTAAAAAAAAAATAAAATTCTGGACACAACCATGCAGGGTCATTATTATCATCTGCTTGGTTTTGTATACGAGGAATTTGAGATTCAGAAAGACAAACAAGATCACACATATTTTAATTTTTGGATTTGGACTTCAAATGCATATCCCTAAATTCAAAATTCCTGGTCATGCAACATAAACTCAGTGCAATTCAGTGCATGTTGGAATCCCCATCCCCAGGTGAAAGTTCTGAATTCAACCTGTCTGAGCATAGTGCTCGCAGCTTACTGATTACTCAGCAGTGACCTCAGGAGCATCTGAGGCCCTCTGACAGGCAATCAAGTACTCAGCAAAGACTCTCTTTTGTTTTTTAATTATTTTTATGAAGGAGTTGAGCAATGTACAATCATAAATGTATATAAATAACAATATGTAATCCATTTGCTCCTAATCTGTAGTTACCCCCACATTGCCCACACCCTAGTCTCTTGATTCTTCCGTATTTCACCCAAAAACCAATATAAATCATATATACATGTGATTGTGAATTTTCCAGAATTAAATGATTGCAAAACTATTATTTGGCTTCTGGTGTGTATGTGTGTGGGGTAAAGAGTATGCTACATTGTTGATTGTCCCCCTGGATCCCTCCCTATTCTCCATTCTGCTCCCCTCCCTCCCACCTAACCCCTCCCACATTCCCCCAACATGCCTGTGGTTCCTTTAGATTATGTGTTGCTATACCTTTGCTGGGTCTATACATGAGTTTGACAATCTTTCACCCAAGCCTGGGTTTTGTTCTAGCCTCCAGAAATGGAGGAAATTTTTCAATCCTTGACTCTCTGGGTTTGGCTAACTTTGCTCAGCATGATTTCTTCTATTGCCATCCATTTACCTTCAAAGTCCACAGTATTGTTGTTTCTAACAGCTGAGTAGAACTCCATTGTGTGTGTGTGTGTGTGTGTCTGTGTGTGTCTGTGTGTGTATGTATATATGTATGTATGTATGTATGTATACACCAGAGCTTTTGGATTCATTCATCCAGCAAGGGTCACCTGGGTTGGTTCCATAATTTAGCTATTATAAATTGAGCTGCGCTATAAACATAGATTTTGCTGTGTCACTATAATATGCTGATTTTCATTCTTCTGGAAAAATATCCAGAGGTGGGATAGCTGGTTTGTACCATGGATCCAACCCAAAATTTTTGAGGATTCTCCACACTACTTTCCAGAGTGGCCATACCAGTCCGCAGTTCCAGCAACAGTGTGCTCACGCTCCTATCTCCCCGCAACTCCTCCAGCATCTGTTATTGTTGATATTCTTCATCTTGCCAATCTGACTGGAGTGAGGTGAAAACTTAATGTAGCTTTGATTTACATTTCTCAGATTGCTAGTGATTTAGAACACTTTCTCATATATTCATTGACTTGCTCGATTTCCTCTATTGAAAAGTTTCTGTTTAGCTCCCTGGCTCACTTATTGATTGGATTCTTTATGTTTTTGATATTAAGTTTTTTGAGTTCTTTGTAAATTTTAGATATGAGTCATGGTCAGAAGAATCACAGGCCATGATTATCTCCAATTCTGTAGGTTGTCTCTTGACAATTTTGACCAATTCCTTGGCTGTGCAGAAACTTTATAGTTTAATTGATTCTTAACTTTAATTCTTTCACTTTGGGAGTCTTTCACCTAGGGAGAAAACTGTTGCCAACTCCCATATACTGGAGTGTTGGTACTAATTTTTCTTCTAGCAGTTGTATGCTAACTGGTTTAATTCCTGATTCTGTGATCCATTTTGATTGATTTTTGTGCAAGGTGAGATTTAAGGGTCTAATTTCAACTTCCTGAAAATGGCTATCCAGTTTATCTAGCACCATATGTTGAAAAGGATGTCTTTCCTCCATGTTATATTTTGACCCCCTTTGTCAAATATCAGATGTTTAAACATATGTGGGTTTGCCTCAGAGTCTTCTATTCTTTTCTATTGGTCTTCATTCCTCCTTTGATACCACTACTATGCTGTTTTTGTTACTATAACTCTGTAGTATAATTTTAGATCTGGTATTTTAAAACCTCCTGTTTCATCTTCTTGCTTAGTAATATTTTGACTATTCTGGGTTTCTTTGTAAATAAATTTGCAAATTGGTTTTTCTTTATCTGTGAAGAATGACATCGGTATCCTGATGGGGATTGCATTGAATCTTGGCAGAATGGCCATTTTGATTATATTAATTCTGCCTAACCAAGAGCATGGAATGTTTTTCCATCTTCTCAGATCTGCTTCAATTTCTGTCTTCAATATTTGACCATTTTCATTGTAGAGATCTTTTTTTTTTCTTTTAAAGAGAGAGGGACAGTGAGAGGGATAGAGGGAAAAAGAGGGAATCAATTTTATTTAGCTTTTCATTGGCTTTTGTTGCTCAGACACTTCATTGTGTACGTGATCCTGGGGTATGAACCCACATTTCTGTGCATGTGAGGCAAGCTCCAAAATGCTGGAGCCACTGCTCCAGCCCTGTAGAGGTCTTTTACTTCCCTTGTTAGATTAATTCCCAAGTATTTTATTCTTTTTGAGGATATTGTGAATGAGACCAATTTGTTGATTTCTTCTTTGGCCCTATTATCATTGGCATATAGGAAAGCTATTGATTTATGGGTGTTGATCTTGTAGCCTGCCACATTGCTAAATCGGTTTGTAAGCTCAAGCAGTTTTCTGGTGGAGTGTTTTATATCTTCCAAATATAGGATCATGTCTTCAGCAAAAAGGGATAGTTTGACTTCCTCCCTATTCTTAACCTTTTGATTTCCTTCTCTTGACTGATTGCTTTGGCTAGAGTCTCAAGGACTATATTGAATAAAAGTGGTGAAAGCAGGGAGTCTTGTCTTGTTTCCGAGTTTAGTTGAAATGCTTTTAAGTTTTCTCTATTTTGTCTTATACTAGCTGAGGGTTTGTCATATATGGTATGTCATATGTGGGATTGAGGCATGAGGACCCTGGTTCAAACCCCAGCACCATGTACACAACTAAGTGTTGGAACATGAAGGCCATGTGAAAAACTAAATAAAGTTGATTCTTTCTCTGTCTCTCTCACTGTCCCTCTCTCTTTAAAAAGAGAGAGAGAGACCGTGAGAAAGAGAGATCAATTTTTCTTGTGGCTTTCATTGCTCTGACACTTTGTTGTATATGTGGTGCTGAGGTTTGAACCCATGTACTTGTGCCACAACAAGCATCATAACTGCTGAGCCACCACTCCAGTCCCTGAATTATACGATGTTAAAGCCAAAATGAATCTTAAAAATTTTCTAATTGCTGCATGGGGTGGCACATGTCTATAATCCCAGTTACTTGCGGGGGGAGGTGCTGAGGCAGGAAGATCATATGTTGGAGGAAAGCCTCAGCAACTGGTGAGACTCTGTCTCAAAATAAAAAGGGCTGGGGATGTAACTCAGTAGTAGAGTTACATCCTAGCATGTATGAGGTCCTGGGTTCAACATCCAGTCCTGGGGGAAAAAGAGTCTTCTAGTTGACAAATGGTTAATGGATGCCATTATGAGGTTCATCTCTGATCCACTGATCGTGAATGCTAAGGGTTGGGTTGGGAAGGAATCAGAAGTCACTCTAGAAAGAAAGAGCCACAGTCCATTAGAGTCTAATGGACATAAGAGGGGTGAGCAACCGTGCCTCCAGTAGGATTTTGCCATCCCCTCTTCTAATCCAACACTTTCATATGTGGGGAAACTGGGGCCTAAAGACACACATAATTTGTGGAGGTCACACCACAACTCCTTTTTTTCTCCTTTTGTTTCTGAAGATCAAACTCAGGGGTGCACCTCTGAACTACATTCCCAGTCCTTTTTATTTTTATTCTTGATGAAGAGTCTCATAAGATCCTGAAGCTGGCCTTAAACTTACGATCAAGATCCTGTTTCAGCCTCCCAAGTGGCTGGAATTTCAGGTGTGTTCCACCGCACCTGGCTCCACTACTGCTTTTGTGTTACCACGTCTAGGAATCAGGTCTCTTGCCTCCAAAAGAGTCCACCGCCTCATCACCATGTAATATCACTAGGTTCCCCAGTTCTTCCTCATTGTTGGGGTCTGACCTTTGCTTTATCAGCTGCCCTGGATCTTGTTGCCATTTGCATAAGCTCCTTCAGGAAGGGCTGCTAGATTGTATATTGTTAAGCTTGAAAAACAGGGCGTTGACACGGGCTTCAGACGATTCGCATTGGAATCACCTGCCAATTAGTCTAGATCCTTCAAAAGGCACACGTAGAGGCTTATTGGTCAAACGTGTACCTCCGAAATCCAGGTGTGGCAATGAACGAGCTAATGTAGAGAGGGCTCGAGGGGGCGGGGTGAAGGCCTTTAAGAAGAGGCTCGAGCCAGCAGTCGGGAGCTTGTGCACTTTTCTGCTGGCTGTGATGTCTCTGCTCCTTTAGGAGCGAGCTCTCGAACTTTTCTGCTGGACGTGGTGTCCCTGCTCCTTTGGAAGATGAGCTCTTGCCAGCAGCCGAACCTGCCTATGCCTCGATCCTGAACTTCCCAGCTTCCAGAACTGTGAGAAATTGCTGTCTATATTTGTTTTGGAGTGCAGTCTTGCAGCATTGCCTTGACTTGTTTGAGATCACCCAATGTTAGGCATTTTGTCGTAGCAGCACAAATGGACGAATAGACTAAGACATTTACGTTGCCTTGAAAGAGAGATGTAAAGCATGGGTAAAGAAAGACCGTTCCGGGTCTCCGGCCTATGGTTTTTCTCATCCCCAGCCAGTCCCTCAGGTCAGAACCCAACTGGACCGGGACACATCATAACAAGTATATATTGAGGGCCTACATATTTCCAGTCTAAAATAGGAGCCAAAATATACCCCTTATATTTTAGGGAGGAAAGAGATTAATCATCATTAGCCTCAACATTCTGCTTTCTGCACGAAGACACCAAAATATTAATCGTAATGAAAGGGAACTTGGGGACAAATTCCTAGCACAGATATATTTTAGGGTGGCTGTGGAGGGATATCTGGAGCAGAGATCCCCAGGAACCTGGTCTCCTAGGATGTTCCTGTGTGCTGAGCCCTCTTTGCAGTCCTGGAGCAGGCCAAGCTTCCTTCTCTATCAGGGCCCTTGCACATGCTGATGCTTTTGTCTGGATTGCTCTTCTCCTAGAAATGCAAATGCTTCCTTCCTTCACTGCCTTCAAACCTCTGTCAAATATCATCTTAGACCAAACTTCTCTGCCATCTACAGCACAAAGTGGCATATCTCCTACCCACTCACCAGGCTTTATCCTTCTGCAGCACCTATCACCACCTGCTGCATTACCTGTTTATTCATCTTCCTTTCTAGAATGTGAGATCCACAAGAACAAGAACCTGCCTACTTATTGACATGTTTGACTCATAATAGGTTTTGTTTTGGAGAGGGAAAGAGTGAGAGAGAATCAATTTTATTTACTTTTTCATCTGGTTTTCGTTTCTCTGACACTTAGTTGTATATGTGGTGCTGGGGTTCCAACCCAGGCCCTTGCTCATGACAGGCAAGCGCATTAACCACTGAGCTACCATTCCAGCCCCCATAATAGATTTTTTTTTTTTTTTAAAGAGAGAGGGACAGTGAGAGAGACAGAGAAAGACAGAAACAACTTTATTGAGTTTTTCACATGGCCTTAGTTGCTCCAACACTCAGTTGTGTACGTGGTGCTGGGGTTCAAACCCGGGTCCTCGTGCTTGCCAGGCAAGCGCTGAAACCACTGAGCCACCGCTCCAGCCCCCCCATAATAGATTTTTAATCAACATTTTTTGAATGGAAAATGGAAAACAAGAAGATAGGAGGAATCAAATGCAGGAAGAAGAGCTTTGGGGTGGGGTGAGGGAGTAAGGGAGCAGTGGATCTGGGATCTGATAGGGCTCACTGTCTAAGAAAGTCCATGAGGCTTCCTCCAAACGGGTGAGAAGGAGCTGCTGACATTCCTTGAAACCTGGAGCTGGTGGCAATAATTCTCCAACTGACTCTAAGGTTAGGCCGAGGCTAAGGAACTTCTACCTTCTGAGCCACAAGTTACTTGGGTCCTTGTTTTGTCAATGATGACACCATGGACTCAACTTTCTCCAATGATCTTGTGCCTCCCAGCTTCCATCTACCGAGTTAAAGGGGAGTTAAAGACCTCATGTTCCTCCTAAACGGGGGAGGCAGCAGCACAGGGCCCAGAGTGAGTCATGGTGGGAGTTGGTTATGGACCCAGGAAATGGCTTTGTTTTATTGCATGAGAGGATCCCAAGCTGCAAAGGATGGAGTGAAAAAAGGGGAAAACACGGAGGGTGACCACAGCCTCAGCCTCATGATGTTGGCTGAGACCCACAAGGAAGGAAAGGAGAGGGAGGACAGGTTATTGAGGGGAAAATTTGTATTTCTTTAGAACAAGGAAGATTTGAGATACCCCCCCCCCCCGCCCTTTTGGATTGTGGAAATGAGCTAATCTTGCAAGAAGGAATAAAGATTTTCCGTTTACTTTATGTCTAAGTTTCAGGACATTCATCTTTAAAACAGGGACAAAAAGGTCTATGTCATAGGCTTATGAGGATTAAATGGGAAAAGATTTGATGATGCTTAGTGCAGTACCTGGCACTTTATCCGCACCAAATACACAGCAATTATTATTTTAAAGAAAGAGAGAAAATCAATTTTATTTAGTTTTTTCATGTGGCTTTGTTGCTCCAACACTTCGTTGTACACGTGGTGCTGTGGTCGGAACTCGCATCCTTGGGCATGCCAGGTGAACACTGTAACAGCTGAGCTCCAGCCCCCACAGCAATTCTTTTTAATATTATATTACAGACTTGTGAAACCAAGGAAAGTGTTATTGACATTTTAAATCTTATTGGGTGTCTTACATTTATTATTTTATGGGTGTAATTGTTTAAGAAATACAGTGTCACCTATTTTGAAAATTCAGGCTGGTAACACACCCAAAGAAGCTTTTTTTCTCTCTCATGTACATGTGGACATTATACATTTTAATTAAGAGTTACTACACAAGCCAAATTCCCTCCTCAAGGGTGCTGGTTTTGGATTTATTACTTACATCTGCAGGAGGAGTCAGGCAGAGTAAAAGGAAATTCTGACAAGCAATTCAAACATTTTTTCATTTTGATCTGAAATATTCTGTATTTCAAGGAGGTAAGTTTTTATTTTTGAAAACACTTTTCCATGGGCTGGAATGATCTTAAGGGTGCATTGTAGATGAAAACAAGTTTAGGGTTTTTTTGAGGAATCTATCTCTGCTTTTTGGTGAATATTCGGTGAGGGAGATAAAGAGAGAGGGAGAAGGGAGAGGGAGAAAGGAAGGGAGGAAGAATAAGAGTAAGAGTGAGAGACACGTACGCAGACAGAGAGACTGACCATCCGGAGACCCAGGGACAAGATCTTTTTCTTTTTAAAGAACAGGCCAGTCATGCCAGCCAGTGAGCATGCGCAAACCAAGCGGAAAGCAATTAGCCCCAGTCCTAAAAGAGGGATCCATGCATCTGGTGTAGGATTAACTCCAAGTTGTGCTTAATCCTGCTAAAGGCTCTAACTCCAAAGCACACTGATTTCAGCTTGAGAACCAGATGTACAGACCAGCATGGCTAGTTCTAAAAAGCAGGATATTGAGTGCAATGATTTAAAAGATGCATAATAAGATGTCATTATGTAACTTAAAGTCACATATGCACAAAAATCAACCTTTTCTTCAGAGACACAGGCGTATTTAAGGATGTAATTTTAACATATTTTAGTGAGTTGCCTTTGGGGTAGGAAGGTATCAAATGAGAGAAAACTAACACAGGAGTGGCTTTGCACAAATGGATCATGATCATGTGCTGTGAGCTGAGGAATGGGAGTTTTAAGGAAGTCAGCCTTTTCTGTTTCTGTAAAATCCATCTGAGGCAAAGGCCAAGAACTTTGAGACAAATACATTGTCCTAGTGGTTTTGGTTTTGAAGGACTGCTTAGCGCCATCTAGAGCGACTTCCTGAGGTTAGTACAGGAGTTGTGATTTGGACCCAATCTCAGAATCAGCGCTCCCTCCTGCAGCAGAACTCGAACTCCAGGGGGCGCTCTTCACTGAAGCAGAGCTCTTCACTGAACCTGCTCACCTGGGCTGCAATCCCCAGGCTGAGTCCCTTTGAGCTTTTCCAGGAGCTACATCCCAGGGGACTTTTACAATTTATGTTTAGAACTTATTCTGGCAGAAAATGATCTTATGAGGACTAAAGCAAGCTGGGAAACTACCATGTGGCTTTTAACATTGAGGGAAATGTGAACATGTGAGATCACACACAGATGAAATGCCTTAAATGTTTTATAATTAAACTTTCTTCACCCTTAAATATGCTTACCTCAACGACAGTTTCCATGTAGACTTCAAAAAGCTCTTGAAATGAGTTTGAGCTTTCATTTAATATGGTCCATCTTACACGGACCATCTGACAGGGAATGTCAAATTGTCCCCTGACCAGCAGCCGCAACATCACCCCAACTCGTTAGAAATGGGGGAGGGCCAGGCATCTGTGATTTAACAAGCTATCCAGGTGGTTCAGATGTTGCTAAAGTTCTAGAACTACTGAGCTACACCACCGTTTCTTAAACTCAGCTGTACAGCTCTCCTTAGCTTGTAACCTGTCAGCTTTTTATAAGCTGGTGAATTTTTAAAAGTACATAGGCCTGGGGGCTGCAGTGGTGGCTCAATGGTTACAGAGCTTGCCTGGCATGCCTGAGGATGCGAGTTCAAACCCCAGCACCATATCACCACGTACACGTCACTGTGTACACAACGAAGTGTTCGAGCAACGAAAGACACATGAAAAACTAAAATTGATTCTCTCTCACTGTCCCTCTTTTTTTTTTTTTTTTTTTTTAAAGTACATAGGCCCAGGCCAAACACCAGACACTTAAGTCAGACTTTGGGGGGGAAGCAGGTATGGCCAGGCTTTGGTGTTTAAGTCTCCCCACATGGTGCTAATGTGCTGCCAAATTATCACTTTAGACTGGGACTTCTGAAACTTGTGCAAATGAACCAACACGTTCTTGTCAAAATGCAGATTCAGATTGAGCAGGCCTGAGGTGGGCCAGAGCTTCTGCCTTTTTAACAAGCCTCTAGGGGATGCTGGTGCTTCTGTACTGCCAGCCACACCTGGGATCTGGAGAGCAGAAAAGCTTTTATTAGGGTCTAGTCGTCCTGTCTTTCTAGTCGCTATTTGTCTGGCTGCCAACTCCAGTCTCTGGGTTCAAGGTTTATCCTCATAGGGATATTGAGAGAATAGAGTACTGCAGTGTTTCTCAAAGGGGTGCATGTGCCCCAGGAATTTAGACAACAGTTGTGTTTATTTTTATGAGTATTTAGAGAGAGGAGGGGGGCGAAAAAGAAACAATTGTATTTTTTTCATTTGGTTTTTGTTGTCTCTCCACTTACTTGTGTATGTGGTGCTGGGGATCAAATCTGGGTCTGCTGAGCCACCTCTCCAGCCCCTGTTATTAGAACTTTAATTAGAACAAATGGTATTTTCTTTCAGTATATAGTGCCATAGCAATAATGCATCCTTTTAAAAGACATGTTTTTAAGTTTAGAAAGTGAGGCCATTTAAAGAAAAATATCAAATAACAAAGCAAAATTATAAAGCTAGGATGAGAATGAGCCAAGTGTGGGAAATATTTAGAAAACAGATGCAAAAGGGCTTGAGAACTAAAGAAAAAAGTAGTTCTTGATTTAGATTTTCTTGATTAATGTGACCAAATGTTAGATCGGTAACAGGATAGGCATTCTGCAATCCTCTCAAACTGCGTAGCTGTAATTATTATTTATTCAGAATGTATTTATTGAGTACATGAACCTACTTTGCAGTAGCTGTTGTGGTCATTTTGGGGAGGGGGACAAAAACAATCTTTTATGGCTGCAAAAACATTACAGAAAGAATTCATGAAATAAACATGAATTTATGTATGTAGTTTTAATATTTTACTATCAATATGGGGAAAATTATTGCTCATAGCTGGTGAAGCTGTCCCAGTCCAACAAATTATTATTTATGCACAAATCAAAATAAAAATTGGAAGGCTCAGTTCTGACAACTTCTAATGAACAGGCTGAGTTTACTCGGCATAGGGAATGTTGCTGGGCTCTCTTACCTATTCTATTTCTTGAAGTAGCAAAACCGTAATTGCATAGTGAGGTACCAGGATGCCTTGCCACAGAGCATGGGAACAGTTCAATGAGTCTGAAAAGGGAGTCACTGACTGTGATTCAAAGTAAGGGCTTTCTGAGATTCCTAAATAAGGATGCAGGAGTGTAGCTCAATTCCAGCATACCTTGTGGTCCTGTCCATGAACATGGGTAGGAATCACCAGCTGGTCATTTTCCTTCCTATTTATTTTAGACATTTGGAACAAATTACTTAATTCCTGGAGGAATCAATACTTCCACTTATCAGATTATAGGTTTGGGTACTTGCTAGGTGCTCTTTAGGCATAACATCTTAGTTTCTATGATTCTATATGTGAGAAGAGGTGTGTTACGGTTTCGATAAGTGACCCCTAAGGTTGCATGTGTTGAAGGCTTTCTCACCTGCCTACACAGGCAAAATGAAGATGGAGTCAATATCTGATGCATTTAAACAATAGCCAATAAGAAGCAGTCCTTAAGGTCTTCTTTCAACAACACATACTTCTCTTCTTAATTGTGGGGCCTGGGGAATTGAATGGCAGCTAGAATTGTTTAAGACTTTCCCTTAGGCATGCTCAAATGTAGAGGCAGGGAATAGACTTCCGGAAGCAAGCCTCTCTGGCCAAGCCTGCCATCTGGAGAGGGGTCCCAGATTTATCTTACTGTAACTATAAATAAGTCTAAGGGAGGATGGGAAGCTTGATGGCTTTGCTGCTGCACATGGGAAAGAAAAAAATGAAATTTTTCTATGATCCCTAGGTAGAAAATGTCTTTGTGCTGTGTGGTGTGTGTGTCTGTCTTTCTGACCAAAAGACCCTGAAAGCCAGCTAGTTAGGCATTAGAAGAGGCAGTTCCGAAAGGCTAACGTCTGAGTTTGTTTTGATTTTTGGGTGATGCCTCGATTACAAAGAAGTACTTTGTTTACATGTGCTGGATGTAAGGCGGGATTCCCCCAGCTGTCGATGCAGGTACCAGGAACGTTGGGTAAAAACTTGCCTCAGTATGGAGGAATCTGTGTATTCCTTTCAAGTAGTGACAAACTAATTGCCCTGCCTTCCTGTCACTGGCACTCTTTCTGCAGAGCTGGGGGAGAGGGAAGAGTGATGAGTTAGTCCCCAGCGTGCAGTTTGGTGACAGTGCGGCTTTGTTGCACTTGCTGGCTCTGACTGTAAGTGGCGCTGTTGGACCATTTTCTCAATGAGCCTCACGGAGGCAAGTGCCTTCAGAGGCTGCTCTGACAGCAAAAGGATTTTTCCTTTTGATTGGTAGAATTAGCTGCCTTCTTCACACAGTTCTGTGTTCCCACTGAGCTTCACAAATGCAGCCCTGCCTCTTCCTAGTTTGTAGATCTGATCTTTCTCCCAGATGCAATAAAAATTAAATACAGCAGTTTGGGTGATGCAGTGGTGTTCGCTGCATTGTGTCCCTTTAAACCTAAAGGGGAAGCTGGTGGGTGTGACAATGAAGGGGGAGGTGACAATAAATTACAGAATGTAAACTGATCTTTTGTATATAAAAGAAGCAAAGGGGAGCCTGGGATGGAAAGAGGAGAAAGGAAAAAAATTTACCTTGAATATTAACCAGGAGAGGCCACTTTGAGCTAATTACCTATTTAAAAGTAATAAGCTATTTTATGAAATTTGTATGCATGCTTGTATATACAGTTTTGTGTACGTGAGTTTCTTTTACAATCAGCACAAAATTGTTTTCTCTCGTGACCTCCTTCTCTAAGTCATTGGCTCCTGGAAGCCTTTTCTACCTTCTATTTCATCCCAGAGTACCAAACAACAGCTGAGCTTCATGGTCCTGGCTCAGGGAGGGTTACACAATACAAACATTGCTTAGAGAAAATATGTCACATTTTAAAATTGTGACTTCTTTGTGTTTTTCAGTGCTTAGTTCATAAGAATAAGAGGCATTAGTTTTTTTTATTTTCATGGGGAGTGAGCTTATTGGCTGATGTAATTGATAAACTTGTTTTTCTTCCAGTATCATCAACCAAGGTTCTAGGGCACAAGGAAGAAGATAAAAGGGGACCAGTACCCCTTGAATTGTAGTTTTGGACCATTTTTCCCCCCAGAATGAAAAGGCAAGAGCTGTGCTCTGGAGCAGCAGGAGGGAGCTGGTGGACTTAGCTTCCTTCTGTCGCACTTGTGAAATGAATTAGATTTCTAAATCAGGAAACCTAGCAGGATGGGTTAGATTTTTACACAAGAGAAGTGGAGGATTTCCAGCTGGTTGGGGGAATGATATGCAAATGTCTTGCTAAATCAGAGTCCAGTGGACTGTTGCTCTCCTGGCAGGCTCCATTTCTCCACAAGCAACCTGTGGTTGCATATGGAACTGAGAGAGCAGGAAGAATCTTGCTGGCAGGAGAACCTGGTTGTTCAGATGTTTGTTATTAGGAACCTGGTGTGGGCTGTTCAAGTTAAACCAGAGCAACAATTCTAGTAGGAAGAGCCTCTCAGATCCGTGTCTTCTGTTTCTGGATATTTTTCCTTGGAAAACCAGATTTCAGCAGAAAGGATTGTTAGTAGGAGATTCTGTGGAAAGGAAATCCTTTGGGAACAGTGGGAAAGATGGGGCAAGAGACGCTTATATCATGAACTTCAACACTTTATTTTGAGTCTGTTGATTTAAAAATAACAAGCCAAGACAAACAAAAAAAAAGTTGGATGAAAATGTTATCTTCTCATGTTATAATAGATAGCTCAACCCTAAGACTCAGTACCATGTTTTCTTCACTAATGACTGATTTTTTTTCTGGTTCTGCAACTGATATTCAAATTACCAGACAAACATTTGGCTCTGGCACAAATATAACATGCCATATTGAGTTAAAAGCAAGTCCTTTCCAAGGTCAGACCTGGCCTGTGTGTTGCCCCGGCTTGTGTCATTTTTTGATTGTTGAGTATAAATTGCCTGTTGATGCTGCAAACTGGCTCTCATGTAATATAAAAGAAACTCCCCCCCCCCAATAAAGAGAGGGAGAGAGAAAAATCTTATTTTTGCATCTGGTTTTTGTTTCTGACACTCAGTTGTGTACATGGTGCTGGGGTTTGAACTTGGGTCCTTGAGCATGCCAGGCAAGTGCTCTAACCACTGAGCAACCACCCCAACTCCCAAATGAAACTCTTAACATCCTTCAGGTATCAACAATTTGGTTTATCATTCCCAGTTAGCATACAGGTTTGCTTGCCCTGAATAGCTCTTCCTCTAGGAATTTAAAGAGAGAGGGACAGGGGGAGAGAGAGAAAGAGAGAATCGACTTTATTTTAGTTTTTCATGTGGCCTTTGTTACTCCGAGTACGTGGTGCTGGGGTTTGAATCGCGTACTCGTGCATGCAAGGCAAGCAACGTAACTGCTGAGCCACTGCTCAGCACAATTTCATCATGTAAAATGGAAGTAATGGAAGCCTCTTCAAAGGGTCTTTGTGAGCTTCAAATGGGGCAATATCTGCGTGTATGTATATATTCATGCACACATAACTCCTTTTTTCTTACATATATAGAATATTCTGTAAGAATATTAAAAAATCAGGGGTTGGAGTGGTTGGCTCAATGGTATTGCATTTGTCTGGAATGTGTGAGGACCTGAGTTTGAACCCTAGCACAACATACACAACTAAGTTTTGGAGCAATGAAGACCAGTTGAAAACCTAAATAAAGTTATTCTCATTTTCTCTCTCTCTCTTCCTCTGTCTTTCTCTTAAAAGAATATTAAAAATTCAGGGCTGGGGATGCAGCTGTGTAGTAGAGCACGTGCCTAGCATGTGCAAGGCTGTGAGTTCAATCCCTAGCACTGCCAAAAAATAAAAATAAAAATCTGGAAGCATTTAGTTGCTTCCAGGAGATACATGGAGGGTGAGGTAGGCAACTTTCCATTGTATATACTCTTTTGAATTTTGAACTATATGAATATATATAACCTATATGAAACATCAAAATAAAAAAGATGACTGAATAACTTACATTGGATAAATGTGAAGAAATGCCACTTGAGGGTGGCCGAATGTCAATCAGTGTGGGTCACTGTCCAGCACTTCATAGATTGTGTCCTTTAATCCTCCACAGCACTGTGAGAGGAAGGTGCTCTCAAGGCACTCATAGCACAATGACAAAAGGAGCCTTTAGCTGTATGCATAATAACTTTAAACATATGTATTCTGTATGTGTAGTAACTTTAAACATATTTTGTTATAAAAATTTTCAAAGGAAAACACAAAGGAGCATTCTCCTGTAATCATGAAAAATTCTTAAAGGGTGGCAATAGAATTTGCCATTCAAACTGGAATACTTGGAGATAAAGAGGATGCCACTAAAAAAGATAACACGCTTCAACTGAATAGCCCCAGGCAAGCTGGGTTGCATGGTCACCTAGAAATTGAGTACTACTATAACTGTGGAGTGCCCCCTATGCCTCTTGCTAGGCCATGTTGCCTCTCTCCCCACAGTGCAACCACGATCTTAATACAGATGGTCATTGTATCAAGCCAACCATGGCAACCATGAACTTGATCCACAGCTGGTGATTTGTGCCCACACTGTATGCATATGTATGAGAAACTGTACAGATATTCTGTGTTCCTGAATTTTACATAGATGGTATCACTATAGAAATGAGAGCCAGGCAATGATGATGTATTAGCTAAGGTTCTTTTGATTTAAAACACTGGAGCATAATTCTGGCTAGCTTAGACCTGGAAGGATTTAACAGAGCATGCTGGAGTGTCCAAGCGTCCCATGACTGGGAAAGAGGAGGTTCAGAGCTGCTGCAGGGATATGAGCAACAGGTAACTCATTGTCAATGTGGCCAAACCATAATGCCCAGCGTCTGCAGAGAGAGAGAGAGAATGAGAATGAGAATGAATGAATATGAATATCAACTGAACCAGGCATTCTTTCCTGGGCCATTCTCCCTGCATATGGTCAGGAACACAGGATTATGTATGTAGTAAGGACATTACCCCTTAGAGCCCACCCCAGTGTATTGGGGCCACTCCTAGAGGATATTTGTGATCTGGGCAATTAAAAAAGATGACAATTATATGGAATGGGGGAAATTTGGAGGTCAGAAAGAAAACACTACATTTATGGATTCTTCTCAAAAAAAAGGAAAAGTGTTTTCACTGAGGAAAAAATCAGTTAAGAAATCAGAAAAAAATGATTTATTGTTTATTATTATTTTTGCACTAATTTTGTGAGAATTAAAGCTTGATAGCCAATACAGGGACCTTAGCAGTTTGAAGAAATCCATGTCTAAAGTAAGATCAGGAAGTGCTGATGGCTGATGTTGAAGGTCAAGGTCAACATTGCTGGGAATCAGGACAGGAGCAGAAGGGAAACCTTAGTCAGATTTCCTTGTGTCTGTTGCTCTGCCTGTGTGTTCATTGCATTGCCAGCTGCTAATGAAAACAAAGTAAATATTAATAAGTTTATATATTTGATACAGTTTTTTACAAACTGTGTACTTTTTGCATTCTAAGAATACCAGGTTTGGAAACAATGTGTGCTTAAATGGGCACTTTTGATATTTACTTCTGGGTAGCACTGTTTACCTTGCCAGGAGATCTCAATATTACATTATTTGAATACTGTTGGGAAGAACAATTGATGCTTTGTGGGCTTAAGAATTTCATTCAAGGGATGATTACTTTAAATATTTGTAGTACCTTTCAATGTTTAAATGCTTTTTTTTAGCATTTATTTTGTGCTAATATTCATTTCTTTTTATATGTGGATGTATAGATCAGGTAGAGATACTTTTTTTTTTTAAGAGAGCGGGACAGTGAGAGAGAGAGAGAGAGAGAGAGACAGAAGGAGAGAAACAACTTTATTTAGTTTTTCACATGGCCTCAGTTGCTCCAACACTTAGTTGTGTACGTGGTGCTGGGGTTTGAACCCTGGTCCTCGCGCTTGCCAGGCAAGTGCCGAAACTGCTGAACCACCGCTCCAGCCCAGAGAGATACTTTTTCTTAGTGTTATTGGATTTCATAATCTTGTTACACTAGGCTGGTTCAAAATAAGTGATGAAGTTTTCCTCCAGTGCTTAAAATTTTTATTCTTTTTCTTATTGAGTTGACTGGCTGGAACTTCCAGTCCAATGTTGAACACAGATGGTATCTCACTTATGACTTATTAGGTATGTTTCTATAAGTTATGCATTTGTTACTAAATCTTTTTTTCAGATAACCACCAAAACTTTTCATGTAATCCTGTTGAAGAAAAATTTTTTGTTTATTCTTATGGTCACTTATTTTTCAAAAATATGTAATAAAATGTTTTGAAAATTGCAGAATAACATGAGGATTTAGTAATTCCCAGTAATTATCAGATATTCCATTTCCTAATTTTCCAAACTCAAATGATTATAGAGGTGAAAAGAATAATAAATAGTGAAAGGGAATAGCAACTTATATTAGGTACTTGGTAGCATTAAAGAAGAAACAATATTGCTGAGCTTTGAGCGGTTCTCACGAAGGAGTAAGTCATTCACATTTGTTAGGAACATCTGTGCTACACAAGGAATTTTGCTGCTTCTGGGAACTTGAGGTTGATTTTAGCTCCTATAGAAAGTTGGAAAAATCAGTCCTATGATAAATGAAAAATGACCACCTTTCTGGAAAATAGCATTTACTTCCTGGCTTCAAAGGAATCAGCAATAGTTTAAAATGAAATTTGAAAGCAATGAAGATGTTTAAGAGCTTGCCTTCGAAGTTGATAGCCAGATTTTAGCCCATGAAGCCCCAATCACTAACCCAAATCAGGGTTAAAACTATGTTCAGAAAAGTAGTTTGAAATGCAATGAACGTTGTTCTTCTATTAGCTCGAGTTACTTTTTAAATTAATGTGCCCTCGGTGTTATAGCTATGCTGAGAGAATGAATAAAATATGATTAAAATCTGATGAAGAAAGCTGGGCTGGCAGGGCATAGAGAATCTCTGGGGACGGTGGATCCTGATAAATGGATGATTAAAATCTGAGCCTGGCCTGACCTGGTTTGGCCTAGGCTGGAGGAAGTGAGGATGGCATCTATTCACAGACACACCCCAAACTGGTAGGTCCTAGCACATTATTTCATTCTTAGTCATGCAAATTTACCCAGACCTCACTGCTAAAATGGGGGAAATTCCATTTATAAGCAGGAATACTGGTTTGTCTGATACATATTTGCTATTCAGGTCAAAGATGGACATCATAGCTTTTTAAAGACTACTTTACATAGGAATGTAAAAATTTTTATACAGAGATTAGTCATATATTGGGGGCCCTTTCCTAAAACCACCAAAGAAAAATTCTATGTAGGCTGGAATTGCAAGATGTCTAATAAATACAATTTAAGCTTGGAAAATACATTTCCTTTTCAATGAAGGACTAAATTATATTCCTTTTCAAAACCTTTGGAAACAGTTCAACTATTTGTAAAAGTATAGAGATTCATTCCTTTAGAAAACAAATTTTTTTGCTTTATTACAAAATCAAGAACTTTAATGAGAATATTTCTAATAAAATAATCTGTTACTCTCTACTCTTGATATTTCTAGATACTATAGGGGACATTGGGAAATTGACTCTATTCTTAGTAGACCAGTAGTTTATTATTTTAGGTAAAACTGAATTAAAATGAAGTCTTTTGCTTTCCAAAAAACCACAGGTATTGCAAGTTAGTTAATTAACTTTAAATGCTTTTCAAAGTTGGGCCCAGTGCATACAGGACTCAGGAAACCACACCTACATTCGTTGTGCTCATCAGTCCCTTGTGCTGGCCTCAGGATATTTATAAACAGTACTTCATTATTGTAGGTATCCTGTGGCTACCTTCAAAAACAAGCTACAGAGGAATTCTTTTCATGTGTTGGTTTGATGGCTCCTCTTGCACTGTTACAGAGAATTTAAAGGTCAGTAAAAATAATTTTTAAAAAATCTTTAACAGTATCAGTTCCTTAATTGTCCTATGATATCATGCTAGATATTGTGCCAAAAAGGGTAAAGAGACATTGGGCTTCCCTCCCTCAAAGTCAGTACTTTCTGATGTGAAGAAAAAGAATCATTGTTATTATAGCAATAACACTACATTTATCATTAATTACTACTTTGTATCTTAGTGATAATTTTAGTTAACAACAGTACTTATTTTAGTAATTGTAACAACAGTCACAATAATTGCATCACTTATTAAAGTCCTTATTTTGTGACTAGCACCGGGCAAGTAACTCTCACATGCTAGCTCTTTGAAAGTGATCATCCACCTTATCAGGTAGGTAAAATGATCTACATTTTACAGATGCAGAAACTGAGCGTTAGAGAGGACAGCCGAACTTGTTCAAGGCGACACAGGTGATCATTGATGAAGATGGAAAACAGTTGAAGCTTGAGATGTAACATCCCTGAGCCAAGTGCTCAGGCGTTTACCGGACACACATTTGCATCTTTATATTGCTCAAACATGCGTTCAGTGACCTTGTAGTGAAGGAACTGGAGAACCAGCCTGTTCTATTGGAATCACCACATGCTATTTCACTTATTGGGAAACAGAAGGCTTAGTAGAAGATATTTTAGGAGTTGTTTGAAATATATATTTGACTTTTCCACCACCAGCAGGTGTTTGGGCAGAGTAAAAAGGGACCCAGGGCTTTCTTGGAGGGCTGCCCTGTGACATTTCCACCTGCTTTTCTGCCTCTTGTCTTGTACTTTTTTCATTTCTCTGCTCTTAGAGTCAGTGAGTCACCAGCATGCTTTTAGCTTTTCCTCTGTGCACAGAAGTGGACTGTGACTCAACAGGAGTATAGACCTACCCTGGGCCAAATGGCAGGGGGCTTTCCAGCCAGCCAGGAGATCAGGAGTGGGGAGTACAGAAGAAGAGAATATAAAATTTACATACATATACTTAAATACATGTCACACCTATTTCCATATTCTGTTCTTCCATATATCTATATGTCTGTATCTTTATATAATAGTTCATGTCTCAAAGGTTCATCACTCAAGGTTTTTTTTTGTAATTGGACAATTTTATTTGCTCCTTTTTGCACATTCTGACAACCTCCTAAATAAAATCCTGATAAAATTAATCTTTTAATGCCTCAAAAATAAAAAAAAAAGAATCACAGAATGCTGTAGCTGGAAGAAAGCTTGGAGATCTGAAGTGTTTCAGGCAATATTACTGTCCTTGATCTATTTTTAAGGTGTTTTGGAAAAGGACCCCATGACCAAATAAAACTGGGAAATGCTTGACTAATGTTAAATAGGTTTTGTTTCTGTGGCATGTCAGTCTTCAATACAGTAAACCGCTTTGTGAACCTATGAAAAGAGAGAGGAATGGTGTGTTTCAATAATTGTTTTACCCCAAATTCTAATTTGGGAAAGGCTAGTCTAGCTGAACCAGCAAGAGTATTGTCTGCATGAAGATTGGTGGCTGACATCCTGAGAGCAAGGGAGTCCCCAGGGGAAGGAAGACTGTCAGCAGTCCTCTTTCATGCCAAGTATTCTCAGTGTGATGCCTTTCTCTAGTAGCTCAGAGAAGGCTGAACAGCAGCTCTAGGCCAACAGGGCCTCCCTTCCCTGTCACCCGCGCAGCTCCTTTGCACATTTACCCCTGACCCAGTGCACAGAGGATGCGGGCTGGGGGAGGTGTAAGCAGTTGTGATTTTAATCTGATTCTTTTTCTTTAAGCAAACCAGAAACATAAATTTAGGTTGGGAACGACTACTTTTAAAAAAGTTAAGCTAATGTCATCTCTCTAGGACCTCACAGAACTTTAAATATGAAATGTGCATTGTGACACTCCAGGAATGGGTGGAATATGAAGGGTTTAAAAAGTTATTTGGCCACGAAACTCTTGCTTTGTGCAACATTTTGGAGGCACTAGTGTTCTGAGGAAAAGCCCTTGAAAACATGGATTGAATCCAAACTTCTCAATTTACCGGTGAGCAACTATGGGCAAGACCTTCCTTATCTGGGAAGCTCTCTCAATTTTCCATTCTCCATCATTGTGACAAATTCTTTGCAATTAACTTGATCAAATTTGAAGGTAACTTTGAAAAGATTTCTGTATGCGGCAAACCATTTTTTGTATATTTCAAGGGGCATTTGTTCCATATAATTTAAGTTTCCATAGTAAAAAATCACAGATTAATTCAACCAACTTTTATAGAACATTACCTATGCCCAAAGACTCTTCAGGTTGTGAAGAGTTGTAGATCACTGTTGTGATCTACAAAGGCATAAACAGTAGTTCTTGCTATACAAAAGATGAATAATAATGAAAACATAAATTTGAGGGCAATAATATGAACAAGTAAAATTTGTAGAATGATTTCTATTTGCAAATACTGTACTAAGAACTTGAATCTTCCCAACAATTTAGGAGGCAGGGATTATCATAATCTCCATTTCATAGTAAGGACACTGAGGTTAGGAATGGTTCTGGAGTTATTCCAAGGTCACATGTAGCTAGGGGAGAGAAAACACTTTTGAACATGTATATGTGAGTCAGCTTGTGAAACACTCCTTATGAGAGACGCAAGTGATACATGAATTCAGAGAAAAGTAACTTTATATACTTGATCAGCAAGTATCAAGTATATATTTGGCAATTACTGTTTAGTTGATCCATCTTTCCTTCCTTTGGAGAACACTACCAACTTACTTTAAAGAAACTTTATTTTCATCTTGGGATCTGGCTGTGTGTTTGGGTACTCTGCTTCAAAGTGGACTGATCAGAGTTTAGGCATTTTGGAATTAGCCCCAAGGGAAGAGGGAAACTTCCTGGATGGTAGTGAAATCTCTTCTATGGTGACCATTCCTTGTTCCCAGGACTGCGGCAGGGGCTGAGCTGTGGTAGAGAGGATGGTGGTGATATCCAGAGAGGGAGGTGCTAGAGGTGGAGAGATGGAGTCCTGGGGGGCTTTTGGGAATCTGAGTCTTGGGAGTAATATCCTTGTCTTGACTGGGGAAGAGGATTTTCTATATCCATTCTTCTGGGAATGACGCTGTCCTTTGCAAAATGAAATGTCATTATAAGATTTTAGAAAACCCTGTGCCATAGAAATATGCACAGATCATTAGAAGTTTTGAGGTCTATTTGGTGCTAAGCTGAGATTAATATGAAGTTAGAAATTTTACTCTAGGAGATGGAGGAGAGAGTAAAGAAAAACAACTCCCCAAAGTATTCTTTTTAAAAATCGTCAATTGAAAAATTATATTTATGGTATACAATGTTATGATATGTTTGTAATATGGAATGACTGTATCACCTCAAATATCTATTTTACTTTCATGGTGAGAACATTTGAAATTTCTTTCTTGGCAATTTTGTAATATTACTAGTAACTCTGGTCACCATGTTGTGCAATAGATCTCAAAAAACAATCCCTCTAACTGAAACTCTGTACCCCTTGACCAACATCTCCCCACTACCCAGTTTCCTCCAAGAAACTCCATTGATTTCTCCATCAAAAGAATGGATAAAATGTCCCTTCAAGTTTCAGTTGATAGCTTGAGTTTCTCTGCCACACCTCAGGGATATCAATAAAAAAGAAAAAGGGGCAATACAAGAATTTGGCAATGCAAGTTCTATCTTGGCTACTTTATTGAGCTCACAAAAAACTCTTCTTTCCCATCTGAAAAGCTGGTGGGGGATATGAATATCACAGCTACTTCTTTTCATTGTTTCCACCCTCCAAAGAAAAAACAGATGTAAAGTGTTTATTAGAAGTATGAGTTATTACTCAGTCATCTTTCAATAATCAAACATTTTTATGACCCTGCAGCAAGCAGGTCAACTGTATTCTCAGGAAGTGAACAATATTTGGAAAAGGAGAGCAGCAGGAGATTTCAAAACAGCAGCTTTAGTGAGTGCAAAAATGTCTTTGGGGTGATAGGAGATTGTTTCTTCCCTCTTTGGGTTTTATCCTTTTATCCCTCTCTCTCTTCATTCATATTTTCTTTTTCTTTTTTAAAGAAAGAGGGAGAGAGAGAGAAAGAGAAATAATTTTTATTTTTCATGTGGCCTTCATTGCTCGGAGACTTCGTTGGCGCTGGGGTTTGAACTGGCGTACTCAGCATGCTGGGCAAGTGCGGTAACCACCAAGCCACCGCTTCAGCCCCTTCATTCATATTTTCAATGGAGAATTTCTTTTTTTTCTTTTCTTTTTTTTTTTTTTTTTAAAGAGAGAGGGACAGTGAGAGAGACAGAGAAAGAGAGAAACAACTTTATTTAGTTTTTCACATGGCCTTAGTTGCTCCAACACTTAGTTATGTACGTGGTGCTGGGGTTTGAACCCGGGTCCTCGTGCTTGCCAGGCAAGCGCTGAAACCGCTGAGCCACCGCTCCAGCCCCAATGGAGAATTTCTTGATTTTGAATTGTATATAAATGAGTTTTATGGAGAAAGGGGAGACTATTTCTAGACCTGCAGAATTATAGGATGCATAAGGATGTAGCATAGAACCAGTGTAATATTTGATACCCACTTTTCTCATTTAATTTGGCTGTGTTCATTCATTCCTGACAGGACTTTAAAAAGGGCTTCACCTCTTCCTTTTGAAAATGATTAATAGAGGTATAGAGTTCAAAAGTGTAGACAGATACAATGTGAACAAGCCTATTTCCAAGAAGGAGCTGGGTAGGGACGGTGAGAGAGTAAGAATAAGAAAATGTGTGTCTATATTGCTGTTGTTGTAACCACCACAACAAACGAACGAGGAAAAAGTTTCCATACTGCCAAGTGCCTTTAGAGAGGCTGGAGAAAGTGAAAGTCAAGGGTGGATCCTCTGGATTGAAGGGCCTGACAGTGTGTGATTCTTTGCAACAAATGGTCCTGTTGGGTCTGTATACACACAGACACATGCAGCGCCAGCCTCCAGTTTCACCACTGGCAGAAGATAACAATTCTCAGCTCGCCTTTCCAGGGTTATTTTTGGCTAGGGCTGTTCGCGATGGCAAAGGTTTCAGCCCCCTCCCAACTCCCTCCCTGTCCTTGTTCCAGAGAAACACTGCTCTGCTCACTTGCAAGGAGACCAGGAGAGAGGGCTGCCTGTGGGGCGGTAGGGGGCCAACGGTGTGGGAAAGGCCAGAACCCTGCTCAAACTCCCACCCCCAGACTTTTTTCTTGGAGAGGGTGTGCCTCGGAGAGAAGCGGAAGGCAGGGGCCGAGCGCAGGACAAGGCATCCCTGCTGGGTGGGGTAGCTAGCTGGCACTAGAACCCAAACGTGAGACCACTTGGGAAAAGAACCCCAGGACAGTTCAGGTGATCCAGCTGCAAAGAAGTTGGGCAGAAGTAAGCTTTGTCCCAAGTGGAAGTCCGACTGCTGGGACAGCAAGGGGAGGCACGGAGAGGAGGAGCTGTCCTGCGGGAGAGGGGCCGGGCTGAGGCGGAGTCCGGGCGCAGGGCCAGGCTGGTGGGGGCCGGCGCGCTGCAGATTCCCTGTGGCTCGGGAGCCGCGGCAGGACCGGACTGGCCGGGAGGCGCCATGGAGGGCAGCCCCATCCCGGTGCTGACTGTGCCCACGGCGCCCTTCGAGGACCAGCGGCCTACCGGCGGCGGGGGTCTGCGGCGGCCCACCGGCCTCTTCGAGGGCCAGCGCAACTACCTGCCCAACTTCATCCAGAGCGTTCTGTCTTCCATCGACCTGCGCGACCGCCAGGGCTGCACCATGGTGGTGGGCAGCGACGGCAGGTACTTTAGCCGGACAGCCACGGAGATAGTGGTGCAGATGGCCGCGGCCAATGGGGTGAGTGACTTGTTGGATGTCCCTTGCGTGACCCTGCACGGCTGCCACACTCTCTGTGCGGGCTCCCCACTGCCTTCAGGTCCCCTTTGGGGAACCCACCCCACCTGGCCACTCTCCCTGCTTCTCTCCCTCCAGCCCCACACCATCACCCACCTCACTTGTTGCTTCCCTGGGACAGCCCTGGACACCAGCTTGTGTCATACCTATCGCCCTGAAGACCAGAAGGGGTCTCGCCCTTCTTTGAGCAGACTCCTGAACCTGCAGTATGGTACTAAATTCTTCCTCTCCTCTGCCCACATCCAGCACCCGCTCATTTTTCTTTTCGAAGTTCTCTTCCTCGTCCCTTTACATTCCACCCCAGCTCAGGGTTTTAGATATTGTTCACCTTGTTCAAGACCCACGAGGACTTCTTTCCAAGGCTGCCAACAGTTCCCCCTGCTCTGTGTCCTTTATGCTCGCAATCATTCTTTTTCCCCCTAAATCTTGACTCTGCCAAATTTAACAGAATTGTACACACACACATACTTTTTTTGTTTGTAAAAATTTGTTTATTCACAGGTTTTAAAAAGATGCTCGAACCCCAAAAATGCCATGCTTTTCTCCCCTGATAAACATCTTGACTGATTCTGTTTTCATTCTCCAGGATTATATAACACAGTATATGTCTAAAGGACACACACACGTTTTGAACGCTTACACATCTGGCAATTGGACTCCAAATGGTGTTTGGTTTAGATCATTGGTTCTTTACCCCAGTAATTATTTAATGGTTAATTTGATTGGGTTAGGGATGAGGTGGATCAATTTGATGCTATATAGCCTGGGTTCTCAGCTCCTGAGAAGCACATCTCTAAATAGTCTGAAATGAGATTGTTAGTGGCTTTCTTGAAGTAATTCCCAACTTCTCTTCAAGATGCCATTGGCATTTGACAGGGATTCGTGCGTGCCTCTTCATCTTTTCAGTGTTCACCCTCGTGTCCTCCGCTGTCTCCCATAGCCTCCGCAGCTTTTTTGCTATCTGAATTTTTGGACCTTGGGTTTCTCTTCTCTTGCTTCTTACTCATTATCCTACAGTTAGAAGCACCTTTTGACATATCCCCAGACCCCAATTTCCTTCTTCCCAAATCTGGCAGCATCCCAAGGATGACTAACTTCAGGGGTCTCTGAACTATCTATGAGAAATACTACTTTTAAAAAGTAATTTCAGTCTTGTCAGTGCAACCAGACTCACTCCTATAGAACTTTTCTTTGAGGGCAATTTCTTCTGAAAATGTACAAATGAGAACGAACATGTTTAAAAGTGAAACTAAATAATTACCTGCCATTTGGATTCATTTGGATTTTCTCCTTCCTTACCAGACTTCTCTGCCTTTTATTTTCTCATTTCTTTTTAGTTTTTAGTCTTTAGAGTTGTCCATGATTCATATTTGTCTACTTGGATTTTCCTGATTTTTCAGGAATAGGGAAAGGAGGTGTTTGTTTTTTCTCTTCTTTTGGATAGCCAAAAGAAATTGGGAGAAATGGCCAACGGTGTTGGAATGGGTGTGATATTTGGCGGACAGTGATGCTGCAGATATGAGGTTTGTTTGTCTCTGGCTCCTCACCTGGGATTGATGAAAATTGACTAGAATTAGGAAGTTGGGCAGAGGTTGACAAATGGTCTTTCAGTCTTGTCTGACAAAGATATTTCCATGGAAGCATGGGCAATAATGAGCCTTGGGAGAGCTATGACACCATTCCAACTCCTTCCTGGGTCAGTTTTCCAGGAGTGTAAGAAATAAAACTTGTTCAATATTTATGATGGGTCAGAATGTCTTTGAAGCTACAGTTATTGCTTTGCATAAGCAAATTATCATTATACATTATTATTTCTTAGCCCATTTTATCGTAAGGATTCTTCCACTTCTTACATCAATGGGTCCTCTCTGACAAACATTTCTCTTAACATTACAGAAGAAGTTTACATTAGGAGATGGGTAGCATATATTAATAGACATTTAAAATTTAACCAAGCAGTTCTTTTGAAGCACAAATGACTGATTTAAATTCACACAGAAACACCAACTATTAAAAAATACTACTTCTAAGAGTGATAGTGTGGAGAAGGAAGGGTAGACTTTTTTTTTTTTTTTTTTTTTTTTTTCAGAATTTCAAGCAGCCCACTTTAATCAGTCTTTTCCTCATTTGGTCACCTTCTTGGGGCTTGTGCTGAAGTGAAGTGAATATCAGAAAGTTGGCTTCAGGAGAAATGCATTCTGGAAGTTCTGGAAAATTATAAGCAAAATTGGTCTTCCACGATAGATATTAATGGAACTGCACTTGTTTCCTGACTTGGTGTACTGAGTTAGATTTAGAAATGATGCATCTTGATTCCAAATAATTTGGTCTCTGGTTTCCTATTGGATATTCATAAATGGGCTGGGAAAATAATGAAAAACTAGAATTTATTCTTTTAGAATAGAATTGGCAAATTTGACTGAAAGGACCTCGATTCTCTTTCTGAAAAATTTAGGATTTGATTGAAAAGTTAATTTTACAAAGAGATTTTCCATGGAAGAATGTACTTTATCATTTTTTTTTAAGAGAGAGACAGTGAGAGAAAATTTTACTTAGTTTTTCATGTGGCTGTCATCGCTCCAACACTTTGTTGTGTACTTGGTAGGTTCGAACCTGTGTCCTCGCACATGTCAGGCAAGCACTGTAACCGCTGAGCTCCAGGCCCTGTACTTGATCTTTGATAGTGTAATTTCTGGAGGAGAACGGAAGAATAACATTTCTAAATGATAAACTATATCACTTATGTTTTAATATTCCAAGGTTTGAAATAGATACATATTTTGAACATGTACCTGTATTACTTGGGATTTTAAAATTTTATTAATAAATTCAGGAGACAAAGTTAATGATATCCATGGGTCCTCAACCTAGACTGTACACTTTTAGCAACATTTGTGTAGTTCTTTTTGGCTTAAGTATTTTCAAGTGTGTTAAAGAAAATGATAATTACCCCTAAATTCTTTAATGTAGATCTCTTAAAAAATAAGAATATTTTTCTTTATACTCATAAAATATTCCCCCCAAAATAAAAATGCTTTCTTTATGTCATTTATTCCCTGATCCACATTCAGATTTCTTCAGTTGTTCTCAGGTGTCTTTGATTTGATCAAACTTTCTACTAATCAAGGAACACACATTGCATTGGGTTATTGCAAGATTCTTAACCTAGAAAGTACTACCATATGTATTTATTTTTACCTGTTTATGGAAATCGATTTGTTGGAGAACCAGGTCTTAATTAGACTTTTTAAATCAAGGATATTTCATTATCTGGAGCCATAGTCTCTGGCAGTCCCAGCCTGAGAGGTGCTGAGATGGTTACAGAGGTATGGCGGTCACTCTATCCTACCAATTTCCCCGCTTGTGTCTAGCCAGTACCATGGAGTGAACTTTCTGCCATGTGCATATTCACTTTCTTATTAGCTTTTACCCTGGTGTTTTAGTATTTATTATTAATGAGCATTTCTTGAGTTGATTACTTCATTAGAGGCTTCAAAATGGTGATGTTCTAATTCACTAACTCCATTAACTGACATTTTCTTAGCAACTTGGCATTTTTCTCACAGTTGTACTCTTTGGTCATCCTGACATATGGTTGCTTTGTCTATTTCTTTCTCTATTTCCAATTTTTCGAGTAAGGATCTTGTGAAATAGCTACCTTCACAAATGAGTTTTATTTTGTGTCACTTTTGGTTTTTTGAATACCAATAAGGATACTTGGATTTTTATGTTTTCAATTTCAATGGATTAGTGAATAAATAAGATGATACTTTTACCTGTTTTATTTTGTTGTTCTTTTTGTGTGTGGTGTGTGTGGTGCTGGGGATTGATACCAGGGTCTCATGCATGCCAGGCAAACACACTCCAACAGAACCACATCCCTAGCCCCACTCTGAGAACTTTTCTAAAAATTCCAAGAAGCATTTTAATTCCCCTTTAAATGTATAAAATATGGCATACTACATAGAGTGGAAGAAAAATAACTGCTATGTACAAACAAGTAGTATCATTTAAATGAATTACAAACAAACTTAGTTTGTAACTATTTTTTGAGGAGGGGTAGTGGGGATTGAACCCAGGGGCACTTTACTATCGAGGTACATACTGACCCTTTTAATTTTTGAGACAGGGTCTCACTAAGTTGTTTATGGCCTTACTAAGTGGTTGAGGCAGGCTTTGAATTTGCAATCCTCCTGCCTCAGTTTGCTGGGATTGTAGGTGTTTGCCACCATGTCTAGCAACCAACTGGTTTTTTAGCCTGTGTTGTATTTTCATCTGATTCAGACCCTCTTCAGTTGTTTAGATCCTCTGTGTTAATTTATTCTAATCTTTTAAAGAGTTTAAGAGCTAAGTACAACACAATATCTATAAACCAATGGATTTGCCCATTTCTGGTGGGTTTCCCTACAGCTAAGAGAAATCTCCCAATTTCTCCTTTGTTCAAATCTTTGTTAGCACTAAACTCTATTTAATATTGGGCAGATAACAGCATTTTTTCCTATGTCAAGATGTTTCTGACTTTTTCTAAAGTCTTCTTTCTCTGAAATGACTTTCTGTAACATTACTGTCCAACAGAACTTTCTCTGATGAAAATATTTTATTTACATTGTCCTACCCGCTAGCTGCCTGTGACCCTGAATACTTGAAGTGCAGATAGTATGACCAAACAAGTGAATTTTGCATTGCCTGTGACCCTGAATACTTGAAGTGCACATAGTATGACAAACAAGTGAATTTTGCATTTACTTAATTTTAATAAAATATAACAAATTTAAATAGCCACAAGTAGTTAGTAGCCACTAAGGGAGACAGCACAGCTCTATAACTTGGCATTTGAGACTTATTTGCTTGTTTTTAAAAAAATGGAGCTGGATTGTTAAGACCAAAAGTAACCATAGGTTAAATAAGATAGATCAGGGGCTGGAGCAGTGGCTCGGCAGTTCAAGTGCTTGGCTGTTCTGCGTAAGGATGCAGAGTCAAACCCCAGCAGCACATATACAACTAAGTGTCAGAGAAACAAAGACCAGATGAAAAACGAAATAAAATTGTTTTTCTCTTTCCCACTATCCCTCTCTCTTAAAAAAAAAAAAATAGTGTATGGTGATCTATCAACACACATTTGGCAAATCCCAACCAGATTTCTTCATATGATTACCACAATCTTTTGTCTTCAGCCTTGGAGGTATGGTAGAAAGCCCTGTGTGTCAGCAGCCAGAGGGCTGGCCTGCTTTCTCTTGCTATGTCATGCAATTTAGGGGACAGATGCATTCACCTCTTGACATACCTAGAAACTACTTGTTTCTTTATCTAGAGTTTGGTATGACAGCATCACTGAATTAGGGAATCAAATGAAGCACTGTATTCGAAAGGACTTTGTAACGTCTATAGCACTAATAAGAGCAAAGAAGTATTGACACAATCAACTGAATATAACTCAGATAATTATGATTTGATTGTATTAAATGAAGACTGAATGTACTTCTTGGCGAACAACTTATAGTTCTGTTGCAAGGTTTAGCTCTATTGCAAGTTTTAGCCAAAAGAAAAATCCATTGTTGATGAGCCATACACTGTACAGGCCAGCAGATGATCAGCAATGACAATCACAGCAAACAATGAGACTCACAGATTTCAAGAACTTCTTAATATCAGTGAAATCTAGAGGTGGAAGCTGAACTGCTGTGGTATAATGAAGGCTGGGTCAGCTGGGGACTGGGGAGTGCCCTCCAGACAGATGTTTGTACATTGCATTTTATTCTGATTGGCTGTGAAAAGCTAATTGTTCCAAAGAATGAGATTATTCTTGGTTTAGCATTTACTATACCCATCCAGGGTAAAATCTTGGTGTGGTTTCCAAGATACGGAACACAGGTTTGGAAGTGAAGCAAAGATGTGGTAAGTGGAAGTTGGGAGGGCAGAAGATAGCAAGAGAGAGAAATCTGTGCTTCAACACCTAGGCCTTCTTTCCTGGAATGGATCTGGAAATATGCATGGCTCTAGATCTGTCTCTAGAAGGAAAAGAACTGGGTGGTGAGCATTCTGCATTTGTCCTGATGCTCACTACAGAATAGGTGAACATAATGAGGTACCAATCTGCCCTCCAGATAGTGTGTAGGGCAGATTTGTAATACCTTAGTGAACCCTAAAGAGTCTTCCCTGTCTTTACTTTGATCCCTTTTCTGGATCATTGTCCCTGAGTCATAGAACTAGAAAATCTATAATGTGAGGAATGGCAAACTAAAGGCAGCCCTTGACTCCATCCATCTCTGTGTTTGGGCCAGCACATTCTTGATACTTTTAGCCTTGAGTCTTCATTCACTCTTTTTATGGGGAAGTAAAAGGAGTGGGAGAGGTTTTGAGAACAGCTGGGCTCTCCCAGTTGCTGGGGTGGTTATTTTAAGCTTTGTTTAATGTGTCCAGAGACCCAGATGGCATTTTTAACTAAGCTGCTTTATTAAATCTTGTGATAAAACATAATGATGTTTATTGAAAAAACAGATACACACCAGCAACATTATGTGTGAAACTTGTCCTAAGAATTTTTCTTTCTTTCTTTTTTTATAATAAAACATCTGCTCTCTTTGGGCCATTTGCGAACTCTGGAAGTTTGCTAGTTTCTATACAGACTTGAGGACTAGAAGTTGGAACCTACTTTTGGAGAAGTCCAGGCGTAGGTATGGAATTCATCAACTTTAACACTCAGTTTTGGATTCTCCACATTCTTCCATTCAGTGAAGAAACACTTATATGGAATTTGAACATGATTATTTGGGGCTAATAGGCATGGGAAAGAGGTCTGAATGGCTCAGAGATTTTAAAATTGTAGACAGAAAGCTGGGACTTCAATGTTATGCACCAGCCAATGCCTTGGGAGTTAATTTGAAAATACTCAAGATTTCACCAGTATACGGTCATTGGTTACGCTTGCAAGGGCCAAAGGGAAAGTTTTAATTCCTTCAATCTGATTTGACTCAGTTATGAATAAGAGTATCTGGAACATACATGAAATGAAAATCTATGTTCTCTGAGCCTTTAAATATCTTTTATCCTTTACGTTTTCAGTGACACCAACTTTTGGAATGTCTGTATTTATGTGAAGAGAATAGTTTCAGGAACATTCAACCCACAAAGTAATTCTTTTTCTTGGCCATGAAGTCATGGAAGTTTTTGACTTTTTCTTTCCATCTGTACTAAGTATTTTTTCACTAATATAATGTTTAATTAGTACCTTTGTATTGTCTTCCTCTAGTAAGACTGGTTTTTAGCTAGGGGTATCTAATTTTGCATTTAGGGATCTCTAAAGGAAAGAAAAATCTGAAACCAGAGGACCAGAGTTGATTCTATATGATAAAGGATCTCACAAAATACTAACAGGAGATTTTTACAATAAATGGCTCTTTTCTACAATATATGAAAACTCTTCCAAAGAAATAAGAAAATTCAAACAATTCATACAAATGTCAATACGAACAGATGAAAAGGTGGTCAACCTCATTAATAACTGGATAAATATAAATAAAAGCAGACTATTTTTTTTTAAATAAAAATGTCTAGAGTTGATGTGACTGTTGGAAAACTGACTTATTTGTAACTGTTGACAGAAGTTAAATAGATGCAAATTTTTGGTCATTTGGCAGTATATATCTAAATTAATAGAGTACTTATCCAGCAACCCAGGAATCCCTTAATCTAAGAATATATCCTGTAGATTTTCTAGTAAAAATATTCAAACCTGTCTGAACAAGAATACCTAACTACAGCAGTTTGCTAAGGAAAAACCCAGAAGCAATCTAGATGGTCAATAGTTTCGAGCAAGTAAATATGACAACCGCACAATGAAGAGCATTAAATTCATAAACCAAGCAGTTAGATCTGTGTGTGGTGTGAGGAAGGTGTGGATGATGGCTTGTTACGCAACATAAAGCATGATCCGATTTTCTGGGTATATGATATATCGGTACAGAAAATAGCGTTGGAAGAACATGCTCCAGTCAGTCAAAAATGGGTGTATCTGTGTGTGTGTGTGTGTGTGTGTGTGTGCGTGTTATATGGTGGAGTTAGGGAAAGAGAATCCTTTTCCTTACTACTTCATATATCTCTCTTGATTAAAACAATCATTCATGTATATGCACAACTTTCATAATTAAAAACATCAGTGAAAAATGATAATGGTAGCTAAACATGGTATTGATCCCATGTAGTTCTAGCTGCTGGGGAGGCTGAGGCAGGAGGATTCTTGAGCCCATGAGTTCAAGGCCACCCACAGAAACAGCCAAACCTTGTCCTTTAGGGTTTTTTTTTCTTTCCTCCATTTAAAAATAGAGAAGGTAATATTTCACCCACATCTTCCAGGGTTGTTGGAAGGATTGAATGAAGTGATGGACTATTAAGAATTAGTTTTATATATCCATATAACACAATTATTACCAAACTATTTTGCTCTGATTAAAATAAAAGAAGAATGGGTGTGTTTTTTCAGTCTCAGTAGCTTTTCTAGCCAGGAGGCGCCTGTCATAGTGGTGATCACAGTTGCTGCAGTATGGCTTCCTCTGGACATTTGGCATTTTTCCACGCTGTTGGTAAAGGCTGGGGTAGCCACTGCTGGAGGCATCGTCCCCATGCCCCGTGCCTGCACACACTCATACACCCACTCTCCCGTGGCCCTGGAGGTGGCAGCAGCTGCCGCCACACAGACTTAACTGCACATGAAGGGCTCTGACGTGGCAGTGTGTGATCTCCTTCGATGACCCGGCTGGGTGAATGGGTGCTTTTCCACCTTAAATCTTTCTGAGGCTCAGGCCATTCCCCCCCACGACTGCCTGCCTCTTACTGAAGCCAGATCTTAATCTGCTCATTTCATGAGGATTTCCAGCCCTAATAGACTGGGCCATGTGAGAGATTACTGAGAGGAAGAGATGGAGCAGAGGCTCGGAGACTCCACACTAATCTGCTGAGTGTGCACAGCTGCGGGAGCTCACGATGCTTTCAGGCATTCTATCAGGATGTTTGTCAGGGGGCTTGTTCCTGCAGCCCTGCTGAATGTTTGGATAGGAGGCATAATCTTTTTTGGACAGGATCTCTCAAATGTAAAGTGACAGATGCAAATGTGGAAGATCCAGCTTGGCTGTCATAAATAACAGTAAATTGTTGAATCTTGCTGAGTTGTAAATCTGATTGCCAGAGGTCTTTAGGTCACTGGGACATATCATAAGGGGTGGGGGCACATAACAAATGGGCAGTTATTTCCCAACCAGACAGAAGCTGGTCTGAGGGGATTTATTTAACAATCTGTATATATATAGGGGTTTTTTTTTAATTTTTAAAGAGAGGGAGAGAGTGAGAGAGCAAGAGAATCAATTTTATTTATTTTTTCATCTGGCCTTTGTTTCTCTGACAGTTGTGGATGCGGTGCTGGGGTTTGAACCTGGGTCCTCATGCATGCCAGACAAGCTCTCCAACTGCTGACCCACCACTCCAGGCCCTGTATATATGTATTTTAATTGAATATGACTACTTCTCAGAAAAACACATAGTATCAGAGATTTTTTAAAAATGCTCTACCTATAAATTGTGTGTGCACGTTGTACTTGTGAGGGTGCTAAAGAGCCTGAGGTTTTTGCAGTTTTTTTGTGTATAGTCCCAAAATATTATTTCACATATAATTTCTGTCAACTTATAAAGATGACTTTTAGTTTATCAAACAGCATATGTGGGTGCACAGGACCCCAGCCTCCTTCGCCATTCCCCACAAAGCTATATCTTCTTCTCTGGATTTTTTTTTTTTTTTTTTTTTTTTTTTTAGAAAGAGGGGACAGGGACATGCGCACACACACACACAGAGAAGCAATCTTTATTTAGTTTTTCATATGACTGTCATTCCTGGGACACCTCACTGTGTACTTGATGATGGGGTTTGAACTTGCGTACTCACACATGCCAGGCAAGCGCCATAACCACTGAGCCACTGCTCTAGCACCTTCTCTGGATATATTTAAAAAGAGGCTAGGAAAGAGTCCCATGTGCTAGAAATATTTGAAGACTACATAGAACTGAGAATGTTCCCTAATGACCTGTTTCTAGAATGATAAACAGAAATTATGCTGAGTTAAGAAAGAGCAAGAAATATAAGTAGTGTAAGTCTGACTATTTTAGGTGGGGATTCATCCTGCAAGGACAGTTTTGTGTTGTGAGCTCAGTGGCACTGAAGAGATAGCAGGGCTTGTACATACACATGCCAATCGGAGGCAGTGAAGAAGGTTCTGGTTACGACAAGGATGCAACCATGGGCTTAGCAGCTTCTTTGTGAGCAGGTTTAGTGGCTAAAGAAGAAAGACACTGTAATTACGCATTGGATGGCTGATTTGCTGGTTAATTATTGGCAAACCACATCTAGTTTAATTTATACCATAGTGTGAGTTTATTTCTCATATGTTTTTTATTTTTAACACACAAAATTTTGAAGTAGAAGAACACTTTTATACTGATTAATCAAAGATAGTAAATTTCCATAATGGAAGATTATTCAGCTATTAAAATCACATTATAGAAGAATATTCATTGACACAGGAAGACAGACACGAGGGAAGAGCTAGACATATTAAGCACACAATGTAGGTTACACAACAATCTTTTTCCTCTCTAAAAATATACAAAAATAAATGAAGGAGAGATGGAGACCAAAGCATAGATAAAGGTTGTACAGAGAAGTGATGAGTTGAACATTTTTAGGTGGTAGGATTGGTTTTTATTTTCTTCTTGCTTGCGTGTACTTCATAAATGTTCAAAAAATTACATGCATACACTTAGATAAGCATTCCAAGTTCAAAATGTAGCTATAATTGCTATGAACAAACTGTTCCAGCAAAGAAGGAGTGAAGTATACTGGGAAATGGTTGGGTGCTGGACACTGTGAACAGGACTTGGCGATGTTACTTCCTTTCACTCTGCATCAGGTGATCTTTTAAGTCTTTCAGACAATAAACCAAGATATAGAGGGCTTCAGGATCATGCGAGCACTGCATAGGCAGTGGATGGCAAGGTCATTTTTTGTGTCCTTTTCCATTGGACACCATGTTATGTCAGGGCACTTAGCTCTGCTTTCCTGACCCTGGCAAACACGAACATTTGCATTTCTCATCCTGGGGTCCACCCCGAGTAATCGTCTCGTAAACTAACAGCAAGCAGAGCCTCTCCTTGTTTTACTGGGTCCAGCCTTCTGCCTTAAGCTAGGCTCCACCGCGTTTTCCAAGTACGGAACTACCTAATTACTCGGAGAGACCTAGCTTCCAATTTTTACTTCATTTTTCAGCTGAGGAAAATTAGATTTGCTCATCTTCTAATGAAATCTTCAGAATTGAATGATTGAGGAACAGAACTGGGTCAAACTTGTGGCTGTGAGTGTTCTGCACTTGTCCGATATTGGGAACTGCATATGAAGTCCACATTGGTTTGGTTCAAATGTATTCTCAGCTCCGTCTCCAGCCCCTGAGTGTGTGTAAAGACTTCCAGGGGTACAGGCTGCTGAGGGTGAGCTTTGTTGCTCTCATCTGGTCTCCATGTAAGCAAGCATATAACTGCACAATCATCATGTGTAAATGGAGAAGTCCCTTGATGTTTGGATAACCACATTTATGCCTTGCCTTGAGTCTTTTGTTTCTCAGAACTCCACGCTGCCATCTCCTGCTTGTTCGTATGCAGCACTGTTTGCAGGCTGGCACTCCTGTCTGACAGCTGGGACTGAGAGTGTAAACCTCTGCCATCCTTGGCAGCTTGGCTTTGGGCTTCCTTCCTCTGGGTATGTGTTTGAGTGAAGGTGTGTGGATTTTAAACCAAGACTGGTGTATCTGGCTCTCCACAGCATTTCATATAGGTGGACGTGGTCCTGTGTGGTCCTGGAGAACGCTCGATCTGTGAACCATCAAGAGTTTCTGTTTATGCTCTCTTCACTCTCCCTGATTGACTGCGGGATAAGATCCCATTACAGGGACAGAATTCCATTTCAGGGATGTGACCCAGTAAGCCCACGATAGTGATGAATGTCATCCTTACCTTTCTTTTCCCTTTAAAACAAAAGGTGACTTATTTAAAGCTAAAAGAGAACCATAAAGGGGAATCTTATGTTTTCACATATGAAAACAATCCGGCTTTCATTAGTGTTATGTTACTGGGGAAGGAGGACAGAGTTGAAATTCTAGGTCTACTCTCAGATGTTAGCCTGAGGGTTTCAATTGTACGTCTCTGCTCTCTAGGACTTTAATTTGCTCTAATAAAAAACTGAACTTGTACTAAATTTAATTTAGAAGAGCAGTTGTTAACATTCTGAGAAAAGGGAGCCATCAGAAATAAAATCATTAAAAAAGTTAGTTGTATGTGATTCATGATGTAAAGGAATGGAAGTGCTAGGGAGACAGCTTTTGTGTCTTGCACTCTATTTCTCAATCCCTGGGCTTTGGCGCATGGCTGGATATACTGATTCCCTCAGCACCTGCCATGCCCCTTCAACTGGAGGAGGAAAATGATTTTAGTAGGTGACATTTAAGAACTGATGGGAGGCATTAGCATCAGGTTAGAAGGATAGATCATAAGTAACTGCGTGGGGGAACTGGTGGTAACCACACACTGCCTCCTACTGTGTCCTCCTTCCCAAAGCGTTTAAGGTCAGAGAAGAATGGGAGAAGTTCATGCTGTCTGTCTACCTATCCTTGGATCTAGAAAGGCATGTGTTACATGTGTGTCTGCAGGGCCCATGTCATAGTGTTCATGTGTCTGTGGCATCTGAACCTTTATGATTCCTGTATGTATAAGTGACAATGGGTGAGGGTCCACCTTGATCCCTTTTCAAGTGGGAACTACAGGAAATGTTCTTCAGTGGTAGTGGTGAAGTCCCTCCAGGTGAGTGCCCCTTTTGCAGGGATGGGTAGGGTTCCCACCAAATCCAGACCTCCATGGTGTGGCAGGTTCAATAAGGGTTTCAGAAGTCATATTTTGGCCCTCTCTGGGCTGTGGTCTGGGCTCACGCAGGAATAAAAGTGAGATGATGCCCATTTCATTGCTGTAAACAAAACCAAAGCAGGTTACGTTAGTACGCCAACTTTTCCTTGCAAGATTGCAGTCTGCTGCTTTGACAGAGGGTACTATTCCTAGCACCTTTTTCCAGAAAGTGGAATGGTGGCTCAAGGGAGAATCTGCTATCTCAAAAATAATTTTTAGGGGCCGGAGTGGTAGTTCAGTGGTTTGTGTTTACTTGGCATGCATGAGGACCAGAGTTCGAACCCTAGCACCAGGTACACAATTGGGTGTTGGAGAAACAAGAAACAAATGAAAGATAAATAAAAATTGATTCTCTCTTTCTTTTACACTCTTCTTCTCTTTAAAAAATAAATCAGGTAGCTGGTGGAAACTGGGTGTTACTATTGACACCTTTGTTCGTTGCTCTGGTACCAGTTTTGGATCACTGTTTCAGAAATTACTCTACAACTTAGTGGCTTAAAGCAGCAATATTGGGCTGGAGCAGTTGCTTAGCGGTTAAGGTGCTTGCCCGAGATGCATGCGCGAGTATGTGGGTTCAAACCCCAGCACCATGTACACAACGAAGTGTTGGAGTAATGAAAGCCACATGAAAAACTAATTAAGAATTGATTCTCTCTCTCTATCTCCTCTCTCTCTCTCTTAAAAAAAGAAAAAACAAATATCAATATTTATTTGGGGAGGGGTACTGGGGATCAAATCTAGGGGTATTTTACCACTGAGCTGTATCCCCAGCCCTTTTTATTTTTTATTTTGAGACAGGGACAGGGTGTCGCTAAGTTGCTGAGGCTAGCCTTTAACTTGAAATCCTCCTATCTATGCCTCTTGACTCGCTGGTATTATAGGTGAATGCCAGCATGCCAAGTTACAACACATACTATACTTATTATCTCTCAGTTTTCATGAGAAAGGAGATGAGTTGATTTGTCTTGGAGACTCTCAGAAGGTCACAGTCCCATGTTGGTAGGGGTTTTGTCATATGGAGAATTGATGGGGGCTACAGGTGGCTAGTGGAATAGATGGCAGGTTGGTGCTGGCTGTAGGTAGGAGCCTGGGGCTCACTCCACAGGGGCCTCTAGGAACAAGGTGGTTGAACTCTTCCAGAATGAACAGTCCACGAGAGCAATGTGGAAGTGTCAGTATCACCTGTGGCTTTACCTTGGAAGCTCAAATTATCCCCTTTGCAATATTATCCTGGTCACCCAGGGACTGTACAGAGACCCAAATGTCAGAAGACAAGGACCATTAGGGGCCATTTTGGAGGTTCCTCTTTTCCATATTCCATTCCACTGGCATGTTCTGTTGGATCATAGATGATAGACAGGTAGAGAGATAGATGGATGATCTGGAAATGATGATCCTGGGATAGCTTTGTTATTGGGCTGGAGGATATAGCTTGCCTTGTAGACTATATCAGTGCTCTTCAAATGATTATCTAGGAAGATAGGCAGGATCTGGTTGAGACAGGTTCTGATTCAGTAGGTCTTGGGGTCTTGGGTGGGCCCTGAGGTTCTACATTTCTATCAGGCTTGCTGGTGGTAGCTCCCCACCCTCCTGCAGGTCTGCAGAGGCCTGCTCACCATGCCTGCTAGACAGTAGAATCCTAAGGGATTTAAAAATGACTAAATACCTGCATCTTACCCACAGAGACTGCAATTTAATTAGTTTGGAATTCAATCTAAGTACCAGTTTTTTTTTCTTTTCATTTCTTTTAAAGCTTCCTACGTGATTCTATTTTGTAGAAAGCTTTTAGAACCACTAGACTGGGTGTCTGAGCCCTGTTTTAAAACAAAGTGTAGTGAATAATGCTCTTTAGGGCTGTGCTTCTGACATTTTAAAAAGTTAGTTTTGTAGCCATAGAAGGAGTCTGGCTACACCCATGGATGGCTTCCAGATCTCTGCTTAGTGTAACTGGATAATTTCTCCAATATCCCCAGAATATGCTGTCATATAGTGTGAGAAATAAAATTCCTGCCTTCAGGAGAGTGGTTTCCTTGATGGCTACAGTTAAAATATGCCTGCTGAGGTCAACCAAGCCCCCTGCTTGTAAGCTTACTCAGAGGCCAAGGAGGAAGCAGGGAAGCTGAGCATCACTCCCTTCCTTTATCTTTGCAATTTCCAGCGTGTTCATGTGCACAGTTTCTGAGTCAGTACCAAACTTTTATGGTCCCAGTGATTCCCTTGATTATTAAAAGCAGATGTTTCAATATAGTGAAGATCAATGAGCCATATCCTATTTATAGGCTAACAATGGGCTACTAGATGTGAGTTCCCCAAATAGTCTTGGAGACCCTGGATGGTGCCCAAAGATCTCTCCCCCCCCCCCCCCCGCCCCCAACCTAAAGTCCACTCAATTCATTTGGCTAAGAGATTGGCTGTATGTTAACAGAGTCTGGATCACTTTCTTATTGAATGACTTCAAGTCCATGTAATTTGGATTGACTCTTTTCTTTCTTCTTTTTTTTTGTGGTTTAGATTGGACGACTCATTATTGGACAGAATGGCATCTTATCAACACCAGCGGTTTCCTGCATTATCAGGAAGATCAAGGCAGCTGGTGGAATTATTCTAACAGCTAGCCACTGTCCTGGAGGACCAGGGGGAGAGTTTGGAGTGAAGTTTAATGTTGCCAATGGAGGTATGTGGTTTGGAATATGCTGCAAGCAAGATTTCTTCCCTCTTTTCTTATCATAGTCTTACCAGGACCCTCTGATGGTAGATGAGCAAGACAGAGAGGAATTGGCTCAGGAAAATCCATTTAGGTCCCCAAGATGATGAAATAAGGAAATGATTTATTGGGTTCTTGGACCCATTTGGTTGGTCTCTTGCCTTCTTACACTATTTAGCACCGTGAAATATTGAATAGTTGATGCTTATCTGATTTTGGAGGTCTCTGGATTTTAAAGGTGGAATATACCCTGAAGGCCATCTAGAAATTCCTCTGATTTTACAGATGAAATTGTAGTCCTGAAAGGCCATGTTGCTGTGGAAGGTCACATGGTTCCTCAAGGACATACAAATGATTTTTAGCTTAAGACCTAGGCTCCAGCATTCAGTTTTTTTCATATTTGCCTGTACTGGCCTCATTCATGAAATTAACCTTCCTAATGGCATAAAGAAACTCAATTGGTTTTACCATAGGATTCCTCATCTGAAGTTGCAGGCAATCACCTCTTCAGATTGTGTTATGCAGATAAACCTAGTGGATAAAAACTAAGTGTATCAGTGATAGACAGGGAAATGGGACACATATGGAGTTACATAGTTTTAAAATATATTTAGAGAACAAAACCATTCTAAGCATGTTTTTATGTGGAGGGGAAGATGAAAGTGATAAGGAGAAATGGAAATAATGAAAAAATACTCATGTTTTGAATACTTATAATGGGTTGGTAACCACTCTCAGCACTTTTTATACATTGTCCCATTTAGTTCCCATGACAAACTAATGAAGAATCAAATGATTAAAAGATACTTGACCAATAACACACAGTAAGTTGTGGAGTTAGTTTACAACCTAGATCCAGACAGGCAGAGGACTTCTGAAGAAGGCGGCAAAGAGGGGTATAGATGTAGCTTTGAAGGGTGCAGAGTAGAAATTTGGGGAAGTAGTTGGCCTGTATCTGTTTAAAAAAGCATGAAGAAAAGCTCTTTGGCTAAGATAATAGGGCAGGAACAGCAAAGGAACTTGAGGTAAATGGTGATGTTTTGTAAAGAAACTCTGGGAGATTTGTTGAGAAGTCTTGAGAAGTTGTGAGGGTCATGGTAAGTACCTTCTTATTACAGAAACCCAGTCTGTATAATTTTGTGACTTCCCTCAGTGCCTGGGAGTTTGGGAATGGGAACGATGGGGGCAGATGATGGTGGTGTGTCAAGACTGGCAGAAGACAACATGTGTGGCAGAGGATCAAGAGGCCCAGTATTGTGACAAGTGCCTGAGTGAACATGGGACGCTCAGGATTCAAATGCAGCCTCTAAGATGTGACCTTCATTAAGTCATCTCATCTTTTCCAGTATCAGTTTTTCCATTTGGAAAATGAGGGTTATATTCTTCATCTACTCTTTTGGGTGCTAAACTCCATATAAAGTATGGAATATGTTCTATGGAAGTTTCCATACCTGTTGTCTTGGGTTCTGATGCTAATAAAGGCAGGGCTCGAATGGTAGACCACAGAGTCCTGTCTGGGACAAGAGACCAGTGAAACTAGAACTGGTTGATGGCCTGAGATTTGATCAAGTGACGACAGCCATCCATATATTTGGAGGAATGAGGTGAATAGGTGATAAAGGATTTGTGATCTGAAGAGGTTCGAATTTGACATTTTCAAAAGAAGGGTTCCTAGAGGCACAAACAGTTAAGCTATGGCTACCAGGCAGTGAAGTAAAATGAAGAGGAAAATCACTGGAGTGGAAGGTAGCAAGGGACTTGGAGGTTGCTAAGGAATTCAGAAGTTGTTGGTGAACTGAAATTTTTGACATAGATGGTTTGAGTGGTGTCACAGACAATTATATAGCCTGCTAGAACTTGCTTTACTCTTGGAAACCACTGTGCTTTGGTATTAAAACTCAGAGACTTCTTAAAAATGATAGACACAAGCAGAAGACATGCTGGGGTGCTGCAGGTCTAGAGGGAGCAGGGGAATATCCATACATTCTTTAATCTGGCAAGCAACAAAAAATGTAAGGACTACTTTTTAAGTTTTATGAAGGATTAAAAATATGATAAGGAATGAATAAGAAAAGCACTGTTTTCAACTTTTCTATACAAGGTAACTGTTGGTGAATTATAAGGCTGTCCGTTGCCATTCATTTTCATGAACTTTTTTTGGGAGGTAGTAATGGGGCTGTGCTTAAAGGTGGCATTGTCCAAAAGAAACATACTGTGAATCACATATATAATTTAAAATTTTCTAGTAGCACATCAAAAAGTGTAAAAAGGAATAAGTGAAATTAATTGCATATTTTATTTGATGTGTTATATCATGAATATTATCATTTCAACTTAATACAAAATGACTAATGCAAACTCTTACATTTTAATACTAATTCTTAAAATTCGGATGTGTATTTTGTAATTGCAGCACAACTCAATTTGTCTAGTCACATTTTAAGTGATCAATGGCCAGATATGGCTAGTGGGTGTTATATTAGTGCATCTGTAAGGACTGACATATGAAACAAATCAAGAAATAATTTCTGTTTAGTAGAAAGTTATAAGAAGTAACTTTATAAATAATAAGGAAGAATCATTCACAAAACTATTTTCTTTATATTTTAGATATTTCAAGTTACTTATTTTATTCCCAACCTTCTTGCAAAAAAAAAAAAAGATACCCAAAGAGGCTTACATGAATATATTCATATTAAAAAGAGAAGAAAAAAAAGGAGAACAAGTATTGAGTCCATGTTCAATTCATTTAAGATCTATCACTCCTTGTAGTAAATTGGACCTGTGAGGAGTGCCTAGAGAGTGTGAATTGGGGAAAATGATTTACCTGGCCAAGCTCACCCGTCAACTAGGCAGCAGCGCTGGGAGTAGAAATCATATTTTCTTTCTCTAGGTGCATTTGGGAAGCTGTGGTTTAAATCTGGGATATCTCACTTGTGTCAAACACATATCCTGTTTGTGTCTCATATCCTGAATAAAGCTGATTACATAACCGGGTCTCCCTAGCAGGTGTGAAACTATTTTTAGGGCAGATGTATCATTGCCTAGAAGTGGATTAAAACAAACAAACAAACAAACATAAGGGTTATTAGTCTTTACAAAGCAGGTGAGGCTGACCAAATTTCCTCCACAGTGGATGGATGCAGCATAAGAAATACTTAGGCTAATTGAACTGTGAATTGTTGTTCGTTGTTTAGAGAACAAATGAATCTTTCTCCTTCTTGGTGGAGGAGGATGGTAATATATCTCTGATTGAAACTCCTGAGACTTTAAAAAATGTGTTTTGGATGTTCAAATTATAGGTCCTGCACCAGATGTTGTCTCAGACAAAATCTATCAGATCAGCAAAACAATCGAGGAGTATGCCATATGTCCTGATCTTCGAATCGACCTGTCTCGACTAGGAAGACAAGAATTTGACCTAGAGAACAAATTCAAACCATTCAGAGGTAATACAGAGATTACATATATTTTGAAGAAGTCAGAAAACTCTCGTGGATGGGAGTGCCTTCCAAGTGGGGTGCATACATTGGAGTCCAGGTGTGCCTGGGTGGAGTGGGGGCTCTCCTGGTTGGTGATCAGTGGTTCTCTAGGGGAGTGGACTCATGAAAATTATTGAATTATCAACTTAAAGGTGACCGTGGATAAGCAGGTAGAAACTGTGCATGGTGCAGAGAGACATGAGAGCAGACAAGCTTTCCAGAACTAGACACTTTTCAAAACTTACTTCCTAAGTTCTATTATTTTCCAATAGGTAAAGCTCTATGGTTGACTCCATCGTATCTTTCCCGAAAAAAGTTTATGAATTGCTAAAAATTGTCTTTGGTTTTCTAAGCCATTTAAGTGAAGATGCTGGAATACCTTAGATAGTTAATAAGAGAGCCATGTGGTCATTAAATTTCCCATGGGAGCCAGGAGTTTCTTTTGCAAGCCAGGACCGTGCAGTTCAGCCTAATTTAATGCATAATTATTGATCACCTACTCTATACCAGGCACAATTAGGGATTTTACAAAGGAATTCACAAATTACCAAATGTATGTAGGCAAGTGATTCAAGAATTCAAGAATCAGAATGAAATTGATGAATAATAAATAACAGTGAATAAAAATTCTAAAGTACTCAAAATACAACTAATTATTTAAGAAGTTAATTTTGAACCATGTAACAGCATTAGTATCGTGTATGCACATCATTTTCCCTTTCTATTTTCTCCTATTGCTTTTTCCTAGAAGGCATTTAAGTAGCATCAGGACTAACATATTTCATTTTTTTAGTAGCCCTAGAAGATTGAATATAGTTTGTGTTAAAATGTTATCCTTGTTTTACAAGTCATTTTACTTGGCTAAAATGCTAAGTATTTGTTTCATGTCCACCTGATATTTTTGAGATAGAGAAAAGTTTAAAATGGACAGTCTATGGGACCATTGTGTTAGACCAATATTACCAAATTTTTCTTAAAAAGTTTTGAGTTAATGGTTTGCTCAGTTAGTGAGCAGAAGTTTTATTGAAACCATGTGATATCACTGGAAACAATAGTGCCTGCTTTTATTAATCTAGTTAGGAGTAAGTACATGAACGGACATGGAATGGCTAGACAACAGGGGACAAGGGAAATGTTATACTAAACAAAATGATTTAAATATCGGTGACTACATATATTTAGAAGGATCAGATGACTGAGAAATATCTGGCATTACCATTAGGAAGAAGTTAGTTTGCTTATTTATTTTTGGTGTTGTCACAATGTTTATAGTTGTCCTAGAGTCTCAAAAATCTTTGGTGAGTTCAGGTTCAAGTTCATTGCTGCGCTCATATTGTGAGTTGGATGACTTTTCTAAAGTGCTGCTAATAACCAGGTGGTGTGTGGAGAGATTCCCTGGCTCCAAAGGAGCATTTGGAGATAATTTTGAGATTTTTTGAGTGCTGTATTCTTGCACTGAACAAGGCTTAAGTTAATTGGAAACAAATCAACCTTGGTGTGTCACCTGAAAGTATCAGAGCATGAATTATCAGATGTAAATTTTGATTTTTCATGGACTTCGTCTTGTTTCCTTGTTTTTCACATTTTTGTTTAAAACTATATGTTAATTGTTGAAAATACCAAATGTCTTTAGGAAAGTGGTTCCAAAAGGGGGATCATCAACTGAAATTGATTTCCATGCATGTATAAGTTTGTCAAGATGAACTCAACTATTCTGTATAGCTATAAAGCCCTGATTATAATACAAAATACCCCCCAAAAGGAAAGTAGTTCAAGAATTGAAGAAGTATAATTAAATGGCCAAAAACATTATCATAAAATTATTGAGTAAAATTTCTGAAATACTCATGATATAACATTTTATTTTATAGATTGATTTTTTATTGTGGCAAAATAGACATAACAAAATTTACATAGCATAAAGTTTAACCATTTTAGGCATACAGTTCACGTGGATTAATTTTTAATTCCTTTCTAGAGTAATATCCCTTTCATTTCAAAAGATAACTAAAAATGGACCATGTTTCTTAAAGTAATTACATAAATTTGAGTGCACAAACACACTTTGGTTTAAATGCTAAGAAAAGAATTTTTAAATGTGCATTTGACCATATGAAGGGATAATTTCTTAAAAGTATTTTAAAATCTTATCCATTAGATATTGTTCTGGTTGTACTGAAACTTATTGGAGGTGGTTTGGTAATATTTCCAGTACAGATTTAAGTACTTCAGGGCTCCAAAGTGGTATGTATTTGAAAGAATTGAAAAACATATGCCTATGTTTTAAATTTTAACTGTGAATTTAAAAAAGTGAGGCTCCTTGGTAAAATTTCAGTTTCCCAAGAGTCAAACATGTATTGCTTTTAGGAAAAGTGTTTTGTGAGCATTAATTACATACTGATGCTGCGTGTGGAAAATGTGGTGCATTCTGGATTTTTCAGATGTGAAATAAATGGAAAAGACTAGCTTTGGATTCCTGGTCATTGGGTGGCACCAGACACTGGAGAGTATTTTTGTTTAATGAGGATTGTCAGACATTTGGCCTTTACCTGGAAATTGCCCACGAGATTGGATACAAAAGAAATTTCCTGCAAACTCAGGAATATAGCTTTCATCGTTAATTTGACACTTGGATCTGTTGGGCACAATGGCATTGGGAAAATAGGGGTCGTTACTGAGGTCACTATTTTATTTGTTTCACACCAGCTGAGTCATTCTTGGCTGATCCCCACAGGAAAGGCAACTGGATATGCCAAGATGCCTGTTAACATTGATATGTGTGCATTTAGGGGGAGAGGTGTGGTGGAAAGAAAGTGAGGGCACTGGTGAAAGAGCACATTTTTATCTTAAATTATTCTTATAGTTAATTTTCACTTGTAAAGAAGAGTTTATAATTTAATATTTGTACCCATTAATCATCTGAAATCTTGATTTCTGATTTTGTCTACAAATGGAAACTTTGCTTTCTGGGTCATATGGGTAGGGTTATTGTAGGATCGAGGTCAGGATTTCACGCAATTAGGGTAGTGATTCTTTTTTACACTTCTAAGTCTTTTTCCTAAGTACAGTCATTGACATCACCCTTTGTTTTTCCAATGTCAGTGGAGATTGTGGACCCTGTGGACATCTATCTCAACCTCCTTCGCACCATCTTTGACTTTAATGCCATCAAGAGTTTATTGACTGGACCCAGCCAGCTGAAGATCCGCATTGATGCAATGCATGGAGGTGAGCTAGTGATTTTCTACAAGTTGGTGAGTGAGAAATGTTAAGCAGACCTTGCCACATGTTGTTTTTCTGAGATTTTGAGGAAGGTTGGATTCATAGATAATTATACAACTTGTGTATGTTCAGGTATTAGACAGTTTCTGGAAAATTTCAGGACTCTAATTTCTTTCTTTTAGCATAAATGAAAACAAAAGTTAAACAAATGAGTTTGAGGTTATGCCTGTGAAAGCTTGGAGTGGATTAAGACTGTATTTATGTATTTGTGATCACAGTACATGATGTAATTTGAATAATGAAATAATTCAAAATTTATTATGAAAAAAGTCACCATATTTTTTCTCTCAATTTCCTACTTTCAAGAGTCAACTCTTTTCAACTCTTTTATTTCTTTTAGTATTAATCTGTCCTTTTGCTAAATGTGAATACACAGTTCCTGGTTGATTTTTCAGTAGTGGGCATCACTGACTTTGTAAATTTCCCTTTGTGGACCTCTGCAGGCATTCCCCCACCCTCAGGCCCTAGAAAACACACCCCTGTTTTCTGCCTCCATAGTTTGACCTTTTCCAGAAAGTCATGTAAATGGAAGCATAAAGCTTAGAGCTTTTTTCTTCGGGTTTCTGTCATTCAGCATAATGTTTTGAGATGCAGGAATGGTATATCAGTAGTTGCTTCCTGTTATTGCACTGGTATTCCATTGTACTGACATACTGCAATTTGTTTATCCATTCACTGTTTGATGGAGATAAGTTTTCTTTTTTTTTTTTTTTAAGAGAGAGAGAATCAATTTTATGTATTTTTTTCATGTGGCCTTTGTTTCTCCAATACTCAGTTGTGTGTGGTGCTGGGGTTTGAACCTGGGTCCTTGTGCATGCCAGGCAAGTGCTCCAACCACTAAGCCACTGCTCCAGCCCTGGAAATAAGTTTTTGGCTGTTCTAAATAACATTACTATGAAGTCTTTATGGGAACATATATTCCTATTTGTCTTGGTTAAACACCCAGGAGTGAGATTGCTGAGTCAGTTGATAATTAAATGTCTAACTATGTAAGAAAATACCAAACTGTTTTCCAAAGTAGATGTACCATTTATACCATACACAGTGTCTGAATGCTCCAGGTTCTTTGCCTCCTTGCCAACACTTGGTTGTTTGAGTCTTTTCAATCTTAGCCATTCTACTCGACCTTGTTAATATACATCAATAGGGTATGATTGATACATTTTTTAAAGTTTTCTTTTCTCTGTATATTTATTTCTTACAGGTTTCTCTTTATTCTTTGTTGGTTTCACAATCATATTAATTGCGTTCCTCAAAAGTTTGGTGATCCTTGCTGTCTGGAATGTTTAAGAGTGAGGTTCTATAAAACTGCTGGACATTCTGAGCCCACTGAGGGCAGAATCCTCCCTGGTCTTTACTCTGTTGGCTTCTGTTTGGGCTGCTTTGTTCTTTTGTTTTGGCCTGATTATATTCCCCATAAAAAGATCTTCCAGTATTTTGCCTTAGCTTTATAAAGCCAAAAGAAAAGAGCTCTGCTTTCCAAAGAGTTTGAGCAGTATTTCTGGATTCGAGCCTCGTCACCTGGCTTATACCTTGTCCATTTCTAAATCAATCACTCTGGGTGAGGGACAAAGACAATGATTGGGCAGACCTAGGTCACCTCCTTAGCCTTGGGTGCAGTGGGATTTAGCTGTCTTCATATCATATGAGTTAATATGGGAAGGAAAGGGTTTATCAGAAGAAATCTCTAAAAGCTGCTACTAGAGGAAGAGAAATGGGTGCTAGACAGTCAAAATTAAAAACAACAACAACAATAAACATGTCTACTATCTGAGGACTGTACTGTGTCGGTGGAAATATATGAAAATAATAATTTACGTATATCTCGTCTAAAGGGATTACATGGTGGTACTTAAATGTGCCCTATGGGCTACCTGCATGCTCTGTTCTCTGTTGCATTGTTTATAACATCCCTTCCATTTGGATGGAACACTCCCACCCTGTCAAATTCATATTCTTCAAATTCCCCCAGGCATGCTGCTTCCTCCTGGAAGCCTTACCTGTGTTCATTGCTTCTCTTAAGCCATTGGCTCTAATTATTTCATAAATGCACATTGGATAGCACCTCTCCTGTAGTTTTGCCTCTCCAGTTTCTGATTTGTAGATTTGACTCGTCCCACTACTAGATTAGGAGCCCAGGAGAGTACAGATAATGTGCTTTGCTCTTATTCTTTCAACACCTTACATAGGAGTTCAACATTAGGCACTCCATTCCAGGAAACAGGGAGATATTCCTTAGCACTTATTTTGCAAAATGTGTTTTATATGCTATTTCAGTGGTTTACAGTGTTTAATGTGTTTAATTGTACATTTGGCAATGTTCAAATGAATGCACAAAGGACACTGCTAGAGCCCATTAGTGCTTTTGTATATATTTGGCTAAAACATTTAATGCATGAAAAACAACAGATAATGAATCATTATTACATAGTTGATTTCTTTCAGGCAACATTTTAGAAAAATTTAGGGAGAAAAATTTTATCCAACAGGATTATTGAATACATTTTCTATATGCGTAACACAGTCACTGGCACATAAATGCTCAATAAATAGTAGAAGTGAATATTATTTTCTGTTGTTTCTTGGAAAAGTCTATAAAATTTATCTTTTTATTTTGGGTGATTAAATGGGCTTTTAAAAATGAAATTTTGGCATTTGCTGGCAAATGGATGGAAATGGAGAATGCTAAGCAAAATTAGGCAAACTCAGAAACTCAAAAGTCATGTTTTCTCTCCTTTGTAAAAGCTAGAGTAAAATAAAGGAAAGGGGATGGAAGGATAAGATTTCATAAAGAACCATCCAAATACAAATTAATAGAAGAACTAAAGGAAGTCTAGAGTAGAGAAAGCAGAAGGGGGTAGGGGAGGAAGGACCGTAGGGGAAGGGAAACTATATTTTGCACCCCTAGGAAACTAAATAATTCCTACACAATCAGTTTCAAAGGGAAATCAGCAGAAGCAAGGAACCAGAAGATGGGAGGCAGGGAGTGCTGGGAGGATATTGGCCAAATTATATTGTTATAATGTGTGCCTGTATGAATATGGAACAACAAATCCCATCATTATATACAATGTTAATGCACCAATAAAAATGTAATTTAAAAAAGTGGGCTTTCTTATTCTTTCATTTTTTTAAGAGAGGAAGAGAGAGAGAGAGAGAGAGAGAGAGAGAGAATCAATTTTATTTATTTTTTCTTCTAGCCTTTGCTTCGCCAGTACTTAGTTGGGTATGTGGT
>PVKS010013534.1:0-50529 GCA_004027875.1 Aplodontia rufa | reverse complement strand
CAAAATCACAAATAATCCAATCAATAAATGGGCTATAGATCTAAAAAGAAACTTCTCACCAGAGAAAGTCAAGAAAGCCCATAAGTATATGAGTAAATGCTCTACATCATTAGCTATAAGGGAAATGCAAATCAAAACTTCAATGAGATACTACTTCACTCCTGTTAGAGTGGCAAAAATGAAAAATTCAAACAACAACAGATGCTGGAGGGACTGTGGGAAAAGACTAACACTGTTACACTGCTTGTGGGACTACAAACTGGTTCAGTCATGGTTCACCTCTATGGAAAGCAGTGTGGAGAATCCTTAAAAAGTTAAGGATGGAACCACCTTATGACCCAGCTATCCCACTGCTGGGTATTTTCCCAAAAGAGTTAGAATCAGCATATTATAGTGATGTGGCTTCATCAATGTTTATAGCAGCTCAATTTACTATAGCTAGATTATGGAACCAACCCAGATGCCCCTCACTCAACAAGTGGATTAAAAAACTTTGGTATATATATACAATTGAATACTATTCGGCCATTAGAGAAGAAGATATTATGGCTTTTGAGATCAAATGGATGGAGATGGAAAGCATTATCCACAGCGAAGTATCTCAATCTCAGAGACTCAAGGGCCGAATAGTTTCTCTCATCTGTGGAAGCTAGAATACATTGGGAAGCAGTATGTTAGACAGCTAAGCTAATAATAACTTCAAATGATATGATTCTTATCACAACAGGGAGATGACTCCCTAGGATACTTGGAGGGGTAGGTTGGGGAACAGGGGGTAGGCGGGGCTTAGGTAAGTTAATCTTCTCTGTCTCTCTCTCTCTCATTGTCCTTCTCATTTTAAAATAAATAAATAAATAAATAAATAATTTACCGAAAGAAAGAAAGAAAGAATTATCTTGAATATGCAACAAATGAGAAAATAATGTATATATACACTTCTGGAAGAACCTATTGGAAAATGAGGCTCATCTAAACAAAAGAAAACTAGGGAAGTTTTAGCAGAAGACTGATGTAAGCATTAAATATGTTTAATTGCAATGATTAAATTAAAGGTTAGGGTGTGGGTGGAGTAAAATATGAAAATGTTCTATGTCTGACAACATAAAAAAGTTCATTATAAAAAAAGAGATGCTGGAGCAGTGGCTCAGCAGTTACAACTCTTGCCTGGCATCCGCCAGTATTCAGGTTCAAACCCCAGCACCACATATACAACGGAGTCTCACAACAACGAAAGCCACATGAAAAATAAATAAAATAGATTCTCTCTTTCTCTCTCTGTCTCTCTCTCTTTAAAAATAAAAATAAAAATAAAAACAAATAATAGAAAGAGAAAGGGGAAAGGACAATATAGATCATTGTCTGTGTTGTAAATAGAGGCATGAGTGAAAGTTAACACTCAGAACTGACAGATTCCTTTGTAAAAAGTTAGGCTGAGAGAAAAAAGTACCCCCTGAAGGTAAATAACTGCAGAACAGTTATTTAAATTAAAACAAAAACCAAACCTTACTAATAATTCAGAAATAATTTTAAAATATAGCACAAATTATTACCCTGACAAATTAGAGAAAATAATGTATGTATGTCCCATTACAAGCCAGTATTGATAACATGGCAATATTGAGGATAATATTTCAGTTCTATCAATAGATATGAATGTATTTTATTCACTATTAAGAATTTTAAATGCAATTTCAAAGTGGTTTAGCAAGGATAGTCAACTCCCAAGAATCACACCTAACATACACTGATTTGAAAAGACTTTTAAAAATAAAAGAATGGGAAAATACACCAGGCCAATGAAGCAGTAAAATGGCAGGGTTGAAATGCTTACATCAGATCAAATATAATCTGATTATACACACTAACTGGAGAAAAGGATTATTATTCCACATTAAAAACACAATTTACAATTTTGGGGAGATTCTTTTGGATGTCCTGGGTAGAAACGAATATCATTTGCAAATAGGGGCAGTTTATTTTTCCTTTCATACCTACATTCCTTTAATTTTGTTTTCTTGTTCTAATTCACTGGCCATCAACACTGTTTAAAAAGAGGGCTGTGAACAGTTGCTCTATGTCTATATCATAAAAGATAGGGGCTAGAGAGATGGCTCAGGGGTGGAGCTCTTGCCTGGAATGTTTAAGGATCGAGGTTTAATCCCTAGCACCACAAAGATGACTAAGTGGAGAAAAAGGAAAAACCAGATGAAAAAATAAAATTTAACTCTCTCTCTTTCTTTCATAAAACAAAATAAAACAAAAAGACACTGTACTATGATTTCCTTCCCTTTTTTTTGTAGTGGCTTTTTCTGGTCTGTTATTGTAGTGACATAGTCACATAGCTTCATAAAATAAATTAAGAAACATTCCCTGCTCTTCTGTTTACTGAATAACGATGTGTAGAAATGTTAATTTTTGTTTTTGTTTTTAATGGCATATGACAATTCAAAAGTAAAAAAAAAAACTATCTGGACTAGGAGATTTACAGCGAGACTTTAAAATTATGCATTCAAGCTTCTCAACAGTAATGGGGCTTCAAATTAGGTACTTCATATGGAGTAAAATGTTATGGTTATTTTTGGAACTAGACCACTTCATATTAGTTGTCAAATTTACGTGTGTAGAGGTAAGTATAGAATTTTTTTGTTTTCAGGATATGCAGATCTATTTCATGGGTGATGTTGGTAATTTATTTTTTGTTTTATTTCTTGCCTGTCTTTAATTCTTTCATTAACCGTCTGTAATAACCAGCTTCTTCTTCCCGTTTTTTCCCCCTCCAGGGTTGGGGATTGAGACCAGAGTGGGCCTTATATACATGTTATCTCCACTGAGCTATATTCCACAGCCCATAATCAGCTTTTTGTTTTATATTTTCTATTGTTTTCTTTTTATAATTTCATTATTTTTTCTCATACATTTATTATTTTCTTCCTTCTCTTTAATTTTAGATTATTTATTTGTTCATTTTCTAGTTTAATGAGGTTGAAGCTTAGGTTATTAATTTCAGACTTTTCTTATTTTAAACAGTATACATTTAGTGTTATCAATTTCCCTCTCAGTATTGCTTTGGATGTATCCCCTAAATTTTGATAAAGTGTATTTTCATTCAATGCAATGCATTTTGAAATTTTTCTTTGGAGAAATTTCTAAATTTTTGGTTTATTTTTTTAAAGAAATATGTTGTTCAGTTTATACATTTTTGGAGAATATTTTAGTCCTTAATTCAAGGAAGTTATAATCATTTGTCAGTTTCTTCTCACTGCGAAAACGTAACACTCAGAGCTTTTATGAAATACAGGATAGAGGATCTAAGCCTAAGCTGACAGTGATAAAGGAAATGCAAATCAGAATCATAGTTCTCTGGTTAAATGTAGACACAGACCCAGGTGACAAATGCAGTTCTGGTCACAGTGTGGCTTATGATGGGTCTACTGTCTGATGTGATGTGCCTGTTATTTCCTTAATTCCCAAATGTAAAATGTATGCTTAGGTCCTTCACACTTGTAGTAATACCCATAAATTATCCCTTATATTTTAATGAAGCCAGATGACATCCTCTGAAATCCCCTACTGCTAGCATTTTAGGCAAATAAAAATCAAAGTCCCATCTCCTGCTGTGTGTAGGGGAGGGGACAGTTACAATATCAGACTGATGCTATGATTAAAAATCCAGGATGCATGCATGACTGGGTGTTCCCCTCATATATTTGTTTGACTCACAAGTTTGATTCCAGAAGACCCCACACAGTCATGGAGAATTTTTAATGAGAACTGAGTTTAAACAAATTGTAGTCCTGATTGAAGCTACCATACCAATTGTACAATTGTTGAAGGAGATGAGAAGTCCTCAGCCACACAGTTTGTGATCATTGACTGAAGGAATAGATTCTTTTCCATTTCAATCAAAACAGCAACCAGAAAGTTAACTTTCATCTGCAGTGAACAATGATATGTACTCAAGAATTTTTTTCAACTTTTCTATACTCTGTCAAAATAAAATTTGAAGGGGCCCAACCATCTGGACATCACGTAGAGCCTCACATTGATCTATTACATTGATGACATCACGTTGATCAGGCAGAATAGGTAAAGGTGGCTTTTGTGCTGTAAACTCAGTGAGACACATGCTGTAGAGAATGGGAGAGAAACTTTATAAAGATTCAAGATATGACACTTTAGTAAAATTGTTTTACATTCAGTGGTCAGGGGTATGCCAGGATACTCCTTCAAAGAAAAAGTAAAATTTCTGCCTCTTGCATCTACTATACAGAAGGCAAAACAATGTCTCACAGGTTATGTGGGACCTGAGGAACTAAAGAAGACTTTTTTTTTTAATAGAAGCATATTTTCTTTCTTTTTTTTTCCTCTATCCTGTTTTTGTATGGTATCCATCAAAACATAACATTGGTCATTCTATTAAAAACTAAAACAATGCAATATATATACTAAACACTAAGCATATATATCAGGTAGTATAAAATAAAGAAATGGGGGGAGTGTACTAAAGTAGTAAGGATATGGTGAAATCAAATTATTTGTTAATTTGAGTATGTATCTTGCTTTCAGGAAGTTTTGTAAATGTCAACTTTCTTTCCTTCTTTTCTGTCTGTCTGTCTGTCTTTTTCCGTTTTGGTATCCAACACTGCCTGCTAGCATATCAATTTTCTCCAACCTCTATTTCCAACTGTGATGATGTGTCTGTTTCATTGATTTACTTCCCATCAACTCTGATTCGGATCTGCCTCATTGGAAAACTGCCTTTGTTAATAGACTTTCATTAGTTTACTAAGCTGTCATGCCTCTCGGTCTTAAACTTCACCACAGAACCACTGTCTTACCACCTCCCACTTAATATGATTTGTTCTCTTTCTAGAATGATTCCTTGTGTTTCTTGGCCATGGTGAGTGTCATCATCTCTTCAGTTATGAGTTCCCCAAAAGGACCATTATCTCGGTGAATGAGGAGACTAGCTAGACCAAGAGAAAGAAAAAAAATAAATATAGCTGGAATGCAGTCTGTTCATTTTACACTTAGAAAGTTTTAACTTTTGCCTGTAGTCTTTGAAGATATCTTATATCAATGAGTCAATTAGAAAAAAGCTATTTAGTAAATAATAGAAAGGACAATAGAGAGAAGAGGAAGGAGTGGACTGGGGGAAATACTGGAGACTGACTTAGAATAAGTTATACTGCATGCTTAATATTAATGTTTAACCTGTTGTGAAATATATCTAACAAGAAAGGGTGTGGGAGGAAGGGAGGGGAAGAGAAAATGCTGGAACTGAGATAAAACAAAGTACTCTCCAAGCATTTATTTTTTTATTTTATTGTTTTAAAGAGAGAGAGAGAGAGAAAGAGAGGATCAATTTTATTTAGTTGTTCATGTGGCTTTCGTTGCTCTGATTCTTCATTGTGTATGTGGTTCTGGGGTTCAAACCAGGGTCCACACACATGAAAACCAAGCACCATAACCACAGAGCCACTGCTCCAGCCCCTATTCCAAGCATTTATAAGTATGTCATTGTATAGTTTGTTGGCACATATATAAAAGTGTTCTTCATAGGTATAAGAATTATGTCACTATACTTGGGTATATTAGAATAAATATATACCTCAGAAAGAGAGGCAAGGGACCAGGGAATGGGAGGAGGGAGATGAGTGCTGGGGGTGAGAGATGTTGCCCAAATTCTATTGTTATATTTTATGCAAGTATGAGTATGTGACAACAAATCCTATTATTATGTTCAACTATAATACACCAATAAAAATATTATAAAAAATAAAGAACTCAGGAAAAATCTTCAAGTCAAGAAGTTAAGGGCTCAAAAAAATTGATATACCCCAGGGCTGATAATTTTACTAAGGTATAGCTAAAATTTGATCATTCCTCTTCAATTATCATTTGTTCTTCATCTGAAATAATTTTGTCTTTATGGTTGTTTTTAAATTTATTTTTCCCATTCTGTTCCATTTCTGTTCTAGGTTTTTCCATTTTCATTCTTAGTTTTTCCTAGTTTGTTTACCTCCATGTGCTTGCTTGCAAATATGATTCAGGTTGCAATGTTGTATTTCAATTTTGTTTTGCTTTGGTTTATTCTTTATTTTGGGGCATAAAGTGTGTGATTTTTATCAATGAACAATTTAGGATGTATAGTTCCTATTTTGTTCCTTATAGTAGTATTGTAGTAAGTTTATTTTTAAGCATAAGTTTTTCTTCGATTTTTGCACTTCTATTATTACTAATAGTAATAATAGAATAATAATAATATTACTTCTATTATAATAATATTTTATATTATAATATAATAATAATAATAATAATATTACTTCTATTATTACTAATACTATTACTATAATTATTAACATTAGTAATAACTTCCATTCTGGACCATGATGCTCAGTTTGCTTAAAGGATGAAGTTGGTAATGGTGGTTAGAGGTTGATTTCAACATTTCCCTTAATCACTCCTTTTCTTCCTTGTTTTCTTTCACTGCCCTATGTTTAAGAAACTCTGCTCTCTACTTCTGCCTCAGGAACTGAGCTTCATGTAGATGGTCATCTTATCCCTCTCACTTTGGAGCCCCTCTACCGTAATTAGTGTTAGCAACTACATGTCCCTGACTTGCCTTCAAAATGCTCATGCCCATTGTCTGGGCATTTGCTGTGTCATTAATTATCCTCTTCTCTTTTTCAGGGCATGTCTTAAACCTTCTTTGCCCAGCTCCTTACATCCATGGGTTTGCAGTACCAGTGAAAGTGGTATTGCAACTTAAAATTTATTTTACTACTTATACATAATTTGAATTTTGAAGTGTTCTCTATCTCCTCCTAATTTCAAAGGCATAATTTATGCATGGTTTTATTTTTACTCCTTATGAAAGTTACGGTCATTAGGAAAGTATGTGAAGAAATTTGGTTTTTATATCACGTTGATAGGTATATTGCCTTGTAGCCAGTTGTCTCTTTTATATTTTTTCTATCACTATTTTGTCCTTAGAGTTTTATTTGAACTCTTTATGTGATAAAGACACTGATCTTATCTTTTCTTAGTTGCTATAACTTTGCTTCAGTAATCTCAATCCTTTTCTATTTTTTATTTTCTATATTACGATTTTATCATTAGTTACAAAATAGTTCATGACTTAGTAGTAATCTCTTGAGAACTAATATTTTTACGAGATAACAATTTTTTTAAAAAAAGTTAAATTTAGATTCCATCGTTATCCATTGCAGGGCCAAAGAAACTAATTTTTTTCAGTGTGTTGCTCTGGACATATTTCCTCAAGTTTTCAAATCCAGTATAATTAGAAATTGCTTATCTTTCATTTTGGGTTTCGTCGTTGACTTGAGGATTGCTTATCAGGTAAAAAAGTTGTTAGTGATTCCACTTTGATTTCTTTTACAGATTCCATTTTGATTTATTTTATAGATTATTATTGTATATAAGAAAATGGCTTATAAATTTTATTCTATTTATTGAGTTTTTTAAAATCAGGTTCCCTCCTCACTCTGGTCCACCCACATTTCTGTGTGACTGTGCTCTTGTGGTGGCTGTGTCTGTGTCATCTTGGAAGCGTATTCAGTTTTGCCCATCACTCTTACTTGTATAGATCCCTGTAGAGTACAGGCATGACTCTTCACCTGTTAAAGATAGGCCCTCAACACAATATGTCGATGTGTTGGGGCATTTCATCATTTGCCCCAAAAGTCTCCTGGACATGCCTACTTTCCTACCCAATGAAGCTGGAATAAACTCTGAATTCTTTTATATCTAGAAAAGGTTATAGAGAACAGACACAGTACAGTACTAGCCCTATTTCTTTTCAGGCAGCCTGAGCCCTGGTATAATAATGTCTTGCAGGCACTTGTGTGACAGGCTTCCTACATTCATAAACCTGTCTGAAAATGGACATCTATATGTTCACATATTTGCCCAGAGCTCAAAGGACATGTGAGAAAACTGTCCATATCTTTCTTATATTTAGTGCATGTTTAAAACTAAGGTAAACCATACTCTGAGCCTCTGAAGACACTGTCCCAAGGTCTCTCTGAGCATACTCTGCTCTAATCGTGGCACCATGTGGGCATGTACACCCAGTAGTTGTGCAGTCACCATTGCTGTAGACTACATTTCCTATTCTAGCAACTGTACATCCAACTTGCAAGTGATTGTCCAGAGTCTGTCTTCTGTTTGTTTCAGGGAGAAGTGAGTTTTTGTCCTTGGCCCAAGAGAACAGGCTTTCATGGTGCTGGAAAGGAAGGAGTGTAATGAGAATTGGTAGAAATGGGTAAACTCAGCAAACCCATGTGGAGGTTGTAGCTCCAACTACTCCTGGCAACTTGGAAATATTCTTAGGATGGTGTGGCCCTCAATTACTTTTCTTGAATAATTTTGGTCTTTAACTGTAACCATTGCTATAGTGCTAAACCAGCGTAGGGTGGCAGAGGGTGAGGTGGAGGGCTGGCTTGTAGTATTTATGGATTTGTATGATACACCACATACACCACCATGGCCTATCTCAAGATATCAATGAAATGTTACTGAATACAAAGTTGGGGGAAAAGGTACATGATTGGATTTCAGGAGTCAGAAAATGCCAGCTTCAATATGCCATTGCATGCATTTATGGAACAGTAAGAAATTTGTATAGTTATTTTTCACTTCCAATCAACAATTGTTCCCATCAACAAACCATGATGTTAAGCATGTTTTTAATGGTGTCAATATTGTGTTTATTCTTTGTTTCAGATGTTTAAATTTTCTGCTGAAAAATTTTTATTAAGAAATTTAGTTGTTATGCAATCAAAAATGCAATTAGAAACAATGATATTGCAGCCTTTGAAAGTAAATGGATGGCTGACGCCCGGGTTTAGCTCCAGTCTCCACAGATGAGTGAAGACATTTGACCCTTGACACTTTGGGTTAGGCTAACTTCACTCAACATGATTTCTTCCATTGCCATCCATTTACTTTCAAAGGCTGCAATATCATTGTTTCTAATTGCTGAATAGAACTCCTTGATTCCTTGATATATAAATATATATGTGTGTATACACACACACACACACACACACACACACACACACATATATATATATATATATATATACACCAGTTGTTTTTGGATCCATTCATCCAGTGAGGGTCATCTAGGTTGGTTCTATAATTTAGCTATTGTAAATTGAGCTGCTATGAACATAGGTTTTGCTGTGCCGCTGTAATGTGCTGATTCTAAATCCCCTGGAAAATACCCAGGAGAGGGATAGCTGGATCACATGGTGGGCTCATCCTTAATTTTCTGAGGATTCTTCACACTGCTTTCCAGAGGGACTGTACCAGTCTGCAGTTCCACCAACAGTGTGCTAGTGTTTCTATTTCTCTGCAAACCCTTCAGCATCTATTATTGTTTTTAATATTCTTCATTTTTGCCAATCTGGCGTGAGGTGAAATCTTAAAGTAGTTTTGATTTGCATTTCTCTGGTTACTAGTGATTTAGAGCACTTTCTCATGTATTCATTGGCTTGCTAAATATCCTCTGTTGAGAAGTTTCTATTTAGCTCTTTGACCCATTTATTGATTGCATTGTTTATGTTTTTGAGGTTGAGATTTTTGAGGACTTTGTAAATTCTATATGTTAGTCCCCTGTAAGAAGAATCACAGGGCATAATTCTCTCCCATTCTGTTGGAACTCTTTTGACAATTTTGATCAATTCCTTAGCTGTACAAAACTTTTTAGCTTTATGACATACCACTCACTGATTTTTAATTTTACTGCTTTCACTTCAGGAGACATGTTGTGAAAGTCTTTACCTACTCCCAAATGCTGGAGTGCTGGTCCTAACTTTTCTTTCAGCAGTTGCAAGGTAACTGGTTTAATTCCTAGTTCCTTGATGCATTTTGATTTAATTTTTGTGCAAGGTGAAAGATAAGGGTCTAATTTCAACTTTCTGCAAGTGGCTGTCCAGTTTGTCCAGCACCATTTGTTGAATAGGCTGTCTCTCCTTCCTGTTATATTTTGTACCCCTTTGTCAAAGATCCTATGTTTAAAATTTCGTGGGTTTGTTTATTCACACAAAGCTTGGAAATGTTTTGAAAATGGGCAGAAGAATAAGATCCAACTCCTATTCTTGTTAAACAGTGGAGAAGCTAGAGATCAGAGGAACTTTACCATTGTAAAGGCCATTTGTAACAAGCCCATAGCCAAAATCATACTAAATGGAGAAAAATTGAAACCATTTCCAATAAAGTCAGGAATAAGACAACGCTGTTCACTCTCACCACTCCTATTCAATATAGTCCTTGAAATATTATCCAGAGCAATCAAGCAACAAAAGGAAATCAAAGGCATACAAATAGGAAAAAAAAAGTCAAACTATCTCTGTTATCTGATGATATGATCCTGTAAATTGAAGATCCAAAGAATTCTAAAAGACGACTTCTAGAATTTGTAAACAAATTTAGTACAGCAGGATACAAGATCAAAACCCATAAATCAATAGTTTTCTTGTACTCCAACACTGAATCAGCCACTGAAGAAATCAGGAAAACTATCCCTTTCACAACAACTTCAAAATAAAATAAAATAATAAATAAAATAAAATACTTGGGAATTAATCTAACCAAAGAGGTAAAAGGGCTCTACAATGAAAGCAGTAGAACGCTAAAGAAAGAAATCAAAGAAGTCATTAGAAGATGGAAAGACATCCCATGTTCTTGGATGAATAGAATTAATATTGTCAAAATGGGCATACTATCAAAAGTCCTATACATATTCAGAGCATTCCCCATTAAAATACCAATGACATTCTTCATAGAATTGGAAAAAGCAATAATTAAATTCATTTGGAAGAATAAGAGATCCAGGATAGCCAAAGCAATACTAAGCAAGAAAAGTGAAGCAGGATGTATTTTAACACGTGGTTTGAAATTATACTACACAAAGCTGTAGTAACATAACAGCATGGTATTGGTATCACCAAAAACAATCCAAAGACCTCTTGACTTCTGATATTCAACATAGGAGACAAAAATATATATTGGAGAAAGGATAGTATTTTCAATTTGATAACTTTATATTAAAAAATGAAATTAGATCCTTATTTATCACTCTGCACACAATTACAATCAAAATGGATCAAAGACTTAGGAATCAGACCAGAAACCTTACAACAGCTAGAAGAAAATATAGTCAATACCCCATCATACAGCAGTTGGCACCAACTTTCTTACCAAAACCTTCAAAGCACAAGAAATAAAACCAAGAACCAACAAGTGGGATACTATTAAACTAAAAGAGCTTCTGCACAGCTAAGGAGATGATTAATACTGTGAAGGCAGACCTACAGAGAAAATCATAGCCAGTTACCTCTCTGGTAGGGGACTAATATTCAGAATATACAAAGACTTAAAAACCTTAACACCAAACAAACAAACAAACCAAAAAAATTCCAAAACCCAAATAACCCAATCAACTAATGGGAAAAGAACTAAAGAATTTCTCAAAAGGAAAAACCCAAATGGCCAATAAATACATGAAGAAAAATATTTGACTTCTCTAGCTATAAAAGGAATGAAAATCCAAACTACATTAAGATTTCACCACACTCCAGTCAAAATGGCAAAGATCAAAACCACAAACAATAATAAATGCTTATGAGGTTGTAGGGAGAAAGGAACACTTATACATTGATGGTGAGACTTCAGACTAGTATGACCACTCTGGGAAGCATTATGGAGATTTCTCAAATAACAAAGGATGGAGCCACCATATGAACCAACTATCCCACTCCCGAGGATCTTCCCAAAGGACCTAAAAGTGTCATACTACAGAGACACAGCCACATCAGTGTTTATAGCAGCCCAATTCATAATAGCTAAATTATTTAATCAACCCAGATGCCCATCACTAGATGAGTGGATTAAGAAATTATGGTATACATATACAATGGGGTTTTGCTCAGCTATTAGAAAGAATGAAATTATGACATTCACTGGCAAATGAGTGGAAATGGAGAATATCATGTTAGGGGAAATTACCTAAACTTAGAAACTAAAAAGTTGTGTGTCTTTTCTCATTTGTGGAAGCTAGAGTAAAATAAAAGAAGAAGGAATGATAAGATTACAAAGAAAACCATTCAAATACAAATTAATAGATCAACTAAAGGAAGTCTAGTGGAGTAGAGGTAAGAGAGGGGGAGAGGAGAGGAAGGATAGGAGGTAGGAAAGGTAAGTTATAGGGTGATGGGGAGGAAAAAATATATCCTGTGCCTACCAGCAGAAGAAAGGGACCATGGGACGCGAGAAGGAAGTGGAGGAGTGCTTGGGTGGGATATTGGCTAAATGATATTGCTATATTTATATGAATATGCAACAACAAAACCCATCATTATGTACAATGCACTAATAAAAATGTGCAAAAAAATAGGAAAATATTAGCTAAGTTTTTATTTTCTTTATAAGTTAAATAATCTGCATTTAGCTGGTGGTTTAACGTAATCTGTGGATATTGCTGGTTGAACAAAGATTCATTTATACATCCTATATGTGCCAAAAAATTGAATAGCTTCTTAAAAATATAATTTCATACATTGTACAATTTGCCCACTTAAATTTTACAGTCCAATAGCTTTTAATGCACTCACAGGGCTGTGCATCCATCACAGTTTTAGAATATTGTCATTATTCTCCAAAGAAGCACTGCTCCACGTAACTATCATCACCACTGTCTCTATTCATCTGGTTCCTAGGTAACCACTAATCTACTCTTTGTCTCTAATGCCTTGCCTATTCTGGATGTTCCATGTGAATGGAATCATACAGCGTATGTGACCTTTTGCTTCTGACTTATTTTATGCTATATGTTTTGTAGGTTGATCTATTGGAGCATGTATCAGAACTTTATTCCTTTTCATGGTTGAATACTATTCTGTTGCATGGGTATAAACATTTTATTTAACTATTCCATCAGTTGGTGGACATTTATTTCCACTTTTGATGATTATGAACAATGCTCCATGAAATTCGTGTACATTTTATACAGATGTGTTTTTATTTCTTTTTGTGTATAACTAGGAGTGAAATTTCTAGACCATATGTTAACTGTTTAGCTGATTGAGGAACTGCTAAAATGTTTTCTAAACAAGTTGAACTATTTTATATTTGTATCCACACTGTATGATGGTTTTAATTTCTCCATATTCTTGCCAGCATATGTTACGTCTTTTTGAGTATCATCATCCTAATGGGTATGAAGTAGTACCACTGTAAGTTGGATATGGATATTCTTAATGGTTGGGTGGATGAATAGTTCTGTATAGATGTATAAAGTTTATGCAGCTGTGTTCACATTATATATGCCTTGTTATAATGCCATATTTGTCTTTTCCATTTTTTCTGACTCTGTCATTTCCCTTTCTTTGCCCCAACAGTCATACCTGCTCATCCTGCCTAGTGTCAGATAGCTCAACTTACCTAGTAGATGTATTCTTCTATATCTTACCTGTTCACATAGTCATATAAAGTATATATTTAATCATATTGTTGCACATTTATACATAAGAATATATGCTTTGTCCTATCATACACATTTTTCTGCATACTGATTTTCTTTACTAAATTATTACTAACAAAAAATTTGGGGTCTGGAGTAGTGGCTCGGCAGTTGCGTCGCTTGCGTGTCATGTGTAAAGACATGGGTTCATACATCAGCACCACATACACAACGTGGTGTTGGAGCAACGAAAGACACATGATAAACTAAATAAAATTGATACTCTCTTTCTCTCTCTCTCAGTGCCCCTCTCTCCTTAGAAAATTTTTTTTTTAAATTCCAAGTCAGGGGCCGGAGAGGTGGCTCAGCAATTATACCACTTGCCTGGCATACATAAGGACCAGGGTTTGAACCCCAGCACCACATACACAACGAAGTGTTGGAAAAACAAAACCCAGATAAAAACACAAATCAGGTTGATTCTTTCTCCCGCTCTCTCAAAAAAATTCTCCAAATCAACTAATATAAATGAACTCATTGCTTTTATTCATTCTCTTTATATTTTGTAGTTTGAGTTTGTAATAATTTTTCCATTCATTGCCCTATCCATGGGTATTAGAAAGGTTTGTAACAATTTTTTCTTCTAAACAATGCTCTAATAATCATCCTTTTACATAGGTCTTGTGGACCAGACTTTTATTTTTACAATTTGAATTCCAGGACAGGGGAGCTGAATCAAAGGATATATGTGTTTTAATTACACTAAAAATTTCTATTTTATTTCCAGAGAGGTGGTAGCATTACATATTTCCACTAGGAACATGAAAGCATCTTTATCTCATAGTTCAACAACAATATATGTTATATTTCTTTTAGCTTCTGTCAACTTTATGGGGTTATTTTATATTATATATTTTAACTACCATTGATATTGTTTTAAAGTTATTTTTACATCAATGTTATTAATCTATTGATTGGTTTGCAATATTCTTTCTTAAATAGTTTAAAGTTTATGTAGTCAAATATGTATCATTTTAAAGTTAAGTAATACATGTAGTCATCTAGATATTTTCAAAGATTATAAGTTTTTAAAAATTTTGTTTTTAAGTTCTTTGTATATCTACATTTCTTTTTTATCATGACAAAAGATAAAAGTTTAATTTTCTTCCACATGGAGTGCCAGTTTTTATTATTTTTAAGAATATATATTAATAGAAATGGTAGTTTTATCAGATATTCAAGTCTTCTACCTGTACAAACATATATAAGTATATGCACACATTCACATACGTATGTTTATACTTATTTTGTTTCTATGATTTTTCTTTAACAATACATAGCATTTCAATTTTATCATATTTTATATAATTTGTTTATGTAGTGTTGTTTAGAAAGGATAGAGGATGGATCCTCTCACTGTTCTTTATTCACACATTCCTTAGTCACACTTAGATATTTATGTTTTCATATACATTTTCAGATCATTTTGTGCAATTAGAAAAACCTATTGGATCCTAGTTGAACTTGGATTATATGTCTATACCAATTTTGGGAGAACTGATATTTTAATTATTTTGTTTTTCCATCAAAAATGCATAATGCTTTTCTGTTAGACATTTTGTGATGCTCAATATGTTTCGACATCTTTCTTTGGTTTCATTCATCTTTAATTACATTTGCTCCAAAGTATTTTATATTTTTAAATTATTTCTATTTAAATATATTTTCACATTTCTAGCCCGATAGTAAGGTATTAAATGATGTACAATGTGTTCTAGATGGGCAGGTACATGGCTATATAGATAGTTCCTATAAACATATTCTGTGCTCTGAGATGAGATACTTATACCAAAGGCATTGTAGGGACTGAGACTAACTGAGCAAATGTGAGTAGAATCATTTTACCAACACATTATTTTTTCTTCTTTCTTCCTATGTAAGTAAAAAAAAAAAAAGCTGATTTTTATATTGATTATGTGAACCTATGGTACAATGTTACTGCATTTGACTGGTGGTCTATAGTATCATTATAAAGTGTTACATGCTAATATAAGCTTAAGAAAAAATCTAAGTTAGCAAAGAGAAGAAAGCAGTTAATGAACTGGAAGTAGTAGAAATTCATATTTATTTTATTTTTAGAAACAAATATTCCCTATCAGTCTCCACAAATCTGAACTTGATATTAAATGTCAATGAAAAGAAACTGGAGTGGTTTAAATTCTTGTGTGAAAAATAATTATGCATTCATTAATTTATTCACGTACCAAATGATTATCCCTCACTTAGTATGTTCAAGATGAAAGTTGTGCTTTCTTGCAGAATTCATTCTACCACAGGTTCTAAGAGAAATCTTTTAGAAAATAAGTTCAAAAACTTAGATGATGATGTATGCTAGTGAAGAAATAAAATAATATACAGGAATAAAATGGAGGAAAGTGGGATTCACTCTCTGATGGGGTGTCTAGATGAAGTGCAACTGAGAAGTCGGTAGAATAAAGACAAGAGGGGCTGAGAGTGTGAACCTTGGAGATATCATGGGGCAGACAATTGGAAGCTGGAGAACAGCAAGGATAAACTATGACAGATCGGTCCAGTAGGTGTTCAAGCTATTTATTAGAACCACTGTTTTTCTGTAAGGCATTTCCATCTTTCAAAAGCATTACTACATGATTGCTTCCAGATGCTTTGACACTAGCTTCCTATGAATGCCTTCAGTTTCTCCTCAAAGATTTCATTAGGGAATTTTCTGTCAATAACTGTGTACTTAATTGTATTGGAACTGGGTGCCTGGTGAATACTATGTCTTAATCTTTATGAAGCTAGACTACATGCAATTCAAAATTGCTACAGATCTGTATTTCTAGAGGTAGAGATTCAATATACTTTTGGCAGATTTCCTTTTGTTTGGGAACAACCACCAATTAATATTCCTCCATTACACAGATATAAAACCAGTGTCATCATTGTTTTGGGAGGAAAATGTGAGCTCACCATTAACTGGAATTCAGAAATTCCGATTAGGTTTTATTAAAAAATATGCCACTGAAAGGATGGAGGCTTATTTTCCTCAATCTGAATTCAATGGGGACAGTGCTTAAAATATAATATTTGTTATTGATAAATGTGCTTTTGTTTTAAGCACTTGATTCCATGAATTTGGGAGAAGATATCAAGGGGAGCAGATATATTAACCTGCATGTCCTAAAACTAACTTTTCACATTTGGGAATAGAAGTAGGTTAAAAAATTAGTTTAAATTGGTATAGAGTTACCTCTACAAGTGGCTATTTCTTAATCTACATAAATGAAAAATTGATTTCAGTTAAATGATCTTAAAGGAGGGTGAGCCTGGATACAGTGTGAAGATGTGCATTTGACAGCTGCAGGTTAAAAGAGTATCAGTTGAGTGATATGAGTTGTTATGGGCCTGTTGTGACCTGAGAATCTCAGCTCAATTAAGCACCCATCAACTATTCTTCTGTGGTCATACCTTCTTGATGATTACCCCTCAGAAGTATGAAAAGAGCTCTGTCAGGGCCTTCCTGACCTTCTATGGCATAATGAGGAGTTGCCTTTGAGAATGATGAATGCCCATGTTCAAGTCTAAAGGACACAGGTCACACGGGGAAGAATGTTACCAAGAGTTCTTTGTGAGAAAAAAAAATGTGAGATGACACTAAGGAGATATTATAATAAATGTGTGTGATCCACATCACTGCGGATATTTAAATATATTCTGTTTTGTTGTCTTGTAGGTGGCCTGAAGCTTATTAATGGGTTTAATATTGATAAAATTAAAAAATTTAAGATCTCATTATTTTTAATTCAGTCTATATTTTAGCTGAAAATGATCATACATAGTAATTTAGTAATTTTTAATATATGAGATATGTAAGGTTTTTATTTTATTATTTATAAAACCAAATTTTTAAAAATTATTAAAATTAAAATACTGTAGAATTAAAACATAAATGTGCAGAAACAAAAAATATCACCAATTTAGATTCAATTTACAAATAACTTCAGTGGTTCTAGAACAGGTGTTGACAAGCCATAAACAAAATCTGGTAAAACGTGTATTTTTTTAAAGTTTTACTGGAGTCTAGCCATTTAAACCTACACAATATGTAAGTATTGTGCAGGACAGTTTTACACAACATAAATAATATGAAATGTTAAGTATTTGCTAAAGACTTGTGGGTTGTACAAAGCCTAAAAATTTACTATGTAATCCTATAGAGAAAATGTTTCCTAGAATATCACATCATATTTTCCCTAGGTAAAACTTCTACCTTTGGAGTGTGCATTAACAAGTACAAGTGCTATTGATATATAGTAGGTTATTGGACCAATTTTCATTGTTCTATTTTATTTTCATGCTGAGAAAACTTTCTTATCCTGAAAATACAGTTTGTTATTCCATTTTATTTTTCACACTATCTCTTCTTAAAATTTGATCCAGGTATTTTTTTCCTGCTCTTCAAATCTTTTTCAGTTCTTGTAATTTGATAGTCAAATGTCCTGACAACCTATTGTTACCTGACATAGGGAGACATTCTGATATATCGCCTATCATTCTATTATTGTAAATTATGAACAAAACCTACATGTGCTGTTTTTAAATACCTTAGCCAGTGCTTTTAATATCTCCTTTGCTTTTGTAGTTTGATTCCAATGTAGTAAGAATTTAAAATTCAATCCTCCTGTTTCCAAGACTATAAAACCATCAGTCATCTAAATATTTATTGGAATTTTTTAGATTCATTCCCAAGTGAAATATTATTGAAATTATTTCAATTCCTCAGACAAGTTACTTTCCATGTAGATTTGTCTTGAAATGAGCCACCTTATATATCTGTAAGTCAATATTTATACTGTGAGTTACAGAAACGAGAAAATAGAAAATGTTAAGAGTTTTATTTTAGTCAGTTTGATGCTTTAACAAGAATTATTCCCATTGCTTTAGACTATTTGGCACTAAATTTACAATGGGAAGAAAGAGAGGCAGTGATCTGTTCTGCTTCTGTCATAAATGCCACTTTAATGTTTCCCTGTTTTCTTTCCATGTATGTCCTCTTGCTCTTGGGAAAAGTACATTTCACAAAGAACTCCTTTGCAAGTCTGCCTTCTTTGAATTTATTGGAATGTAAGCTCCTTGGAGGGAGGACCTGTATCTTTTACATGTTAAAGACCTGACACAAAATGAGCCCTAAATAAATGTTAAAACATCATTAGACCAAACACTTCAATCATTCTCTGTTTTGAACAAGAGGAGTGGAGAGGTGGTGACAGCTGGAGTCTACTCGATATGTCAATTCCTTTGGGTATTTTTGTCAAGTTACAGCCTGAGGCTCCTTCTGTTGAAGAGATAATAGCAAATATTAAATATACTGACAGGTGTCTTAAGCAAGAAAGGAAGGGGAATGAAGGAAAGTTCCTATGGGGCAGAACATTTGAAAAATAGTTTTTATAGGAAGAAAGAAACATTGTGCTTTGGAAAATATTTTTTTTTCCAAATTTGTGCTAAAAAATAAACAAAATAGTTTAAATTAATTTTGAAGAGAGGACATGTGCTATTTTGAAACAAAAATACTGGCAAAATGAAGGTTAATAAAATGCAAATTTCTGCCTTTATATAGCTGAGATGTGTAAGCATGCGTATATATCTGATGTGGAGATGTGAAAAACATGAGGAAATTCTTGGTTACAAAAATAAAATTAAGGGGGGAAAGTATGGTTATTAAAGTTGATTTACTCTTTATGGGACTAATCTATCAGAGTTCAGGTCGAGGGAGTCAGAAATGGGAGAAGAGCTGTTTTCCCTGTGTCGGGGGAGAGAATTTAATGAATGTTATTGCAATTATTTGCAATGTTTGCCTTCTTGTTGGCTTATTTTTACCATAATTTTTTAAGATAAATATAACAGGTTTTATCATCAAAAGCAAATACATAGTAAAGATATGATTATTAAATTTAAGGAGAACAATAATCTTTAGGCAAAGAACTTTTAATTTGAGCATGATATGTACAAGTCTAAGAAAAAGGACAGTTCCTGTTCATACTGCATTCTGAGGCATCTCTGGCCCCTCAGCAAGAGATCTTCACTATTTTGCTCTTACAAAAGAAAATAATTCATTTAATTGTCAGTTAACTGCAAGACTCATTGGAAGGTTCAGAGTCTGGCGTAGTGGCACATGCCCCAGCTACTTGGGAGGCTGATGTGGCAGGACTGTGAATTCCAGGCTGGATTGACCAATTTAGTAAGACTGTCTCAGACAACATTAACAAAAGGAAGGAACTACGTAAGGTCAGGACCACTTGCTTGAGCTAGTTGAGCATGATTTCCTATCACTTGGTCTATCTGAAACACAATTTGCTTGCACAACTCAAATCAAATCTTAATTTTAAGATAATAATGAATAGTCTATATTAGCAGAATGGTAACTTTCAAAATGTCCTTTTTCTTAACATTGGAGATACTTTTATTAAGGTCTTGCTGTGGGCAACAAAGAAGTATGTTAATAGTATGAAAAGTAATAATTTAAATTTTCATATGTATTTTTAGCTGCAAGAAAATCACATTTAATTGAAGTTTGCAAATTTTTATATTCTGAATTCAATTTTTACTATCCAATAAATGTTAGGTCATTGTGAAAATGCATTTTTTATAGTTGTATTCCCTCTGGAGTAACAACCAATCTGGAATCAACAGGAAAAGGTAATGAGAAGTGTAATTACCTAATATAAATGAACTCAGTAGTGGCTGTTTTCCATTTAAAAATACCACCTGTTTCTATTAGCGTTCCTAGGCTTTCCAATTATGATCCACTGTCCTTAACTGAGATAGCACCTGAATGTAAACTTAGAAACCATGCTTGTTTTTAGCAACTCATAAACATAATAGGGATAATATGAATTACAGTTAGATGCTGAAGATAATCTTAACTGTAAATGAAATAATGTGCATTTTTTGGTGTCAGAGTATTTTGTCAAAAAGAAGGCCAAGTTTGTAATATAACTTAAAAGGAGAGATAAAATATGGTCCCGGGAAGCTATGTGGTTAATAAATACAATTGAGAGTTTGACAAATTTCTCTTGTCAAATAAAGCTAGGATGCATATTTTTCAAGTTCCATACATTTTTTGGCATTTTAATTTTCCATTTTGCACCAGCGAAAAGCAAAACTCTTTCATCATACCTTGTAATATAGAGATGGCAGCTTCTTTGAGTATAGACTAGATTTTCTATTGACAGATAAGTTGAAGTGCCCTTGAAATAAAAAAAAAAGTCTTTGTAGTTACTTTTTTTGTCAATAAACTGAGCAGTAGTGCTATTCTATTCCTCCAGTTGGATAGTAAACAATTGTTTACAATTTCAGGTCAGAGTATATATCTGTAATTTCTTGAAACACTTTTATGGAAAAAATAGTTATGAACAGAAAAGTCAAATATTTCACTGAAAAAATTTGGTGTGGATAAAACAATTAGCATTCATGGAATTATGTATATAGATTTGTAATGCAGGGCATTTTCCTGTGGCTATGCTTTGATAGTCTTCTAACATTAAAATTCAACAAAGTAAATGAGCACAATAGCAAAAGTGAGATTTCACAGTTCAATTAGATATCTGTTTATACATGTAGCTTGTCTTCCTTTCTGAAGATGCACTTTAGCAAAGACCATATCACATAGGGGTTTTATGTTTTAAATGAATCTGATTACAAATGAAAAATGAGTTAACTTTAGTAAATAGCTTTTGAATAATAAACATGATGTCTCTCTGTGTTGAATGTGAAAAGGTTGTAAAGTTTGCTCTCGGATGACATATTACTTTGCTGTGGTCCCAGTCAAGCCCGTGATTAGTAGAAATATTACCCAATCCCTCTAGTCTTATTTCAGATATGATCATTAAATAGACACTTATGGAATGGTTGATAAAATAATAAACTATGTGGACCCACCCTTCCACCTGTGCAGTTCTATAATTTTGCTTCCCTTTACTTTAATAGACAGAGCCCTTGTAAAATCAGTCTTCCCTTTGAACATTCAATCAAATTTAATGTTCTCCCTTTTGAAAAACTAAATCACATGACATCTTCAATAATCATAAAAAAATTACCCTAATTCCATTCCACATACTCCTCCAGCTATCACCCTATCACTCTTCTTACTTTTAACCATCTTTCTGAAAGAAAGGTGAGTTCTTACTCCCCATTTCCTCTTTAACTTACATTAGTATATTCTTCTCTGTTCTCCAAAAATGATATTTTATCAGACTTTCTGTCACTTTCATGTGATGACGTTTAGTGAAAATCTTTCATTCTTATTAGTCAAAATCTCAAAATCATTCAAATACGTGAGCTGTTTCATCCTTTTGGAAGCACTATTCACAAACTCTGGATTTTCTTCCTACATTCTTCTCTTTCTCCTCTGTGTATTTAGTGCCTTCTATCTTATCATTACATTTTGGAAGTGCTCAGTTTTTCATTTAATCAAAGATATTTCCAGAAGAAACCTATGTTCTTTTATATTCATTTCCATTATTATAAGACGAATTTCAATTCTCAGTATGAAACCCTGAATTCTCCTTTGAATTTTAGATCTATATAAAATTTAATCAGATTACATATCTATAATAAAAAGGAAACAAAAAATATAAAAATTGTATTCAGTTTTCCCTTATCCATCTATCTTTCCTGCTGAGCTGTAAAAATCTTGAAATTTGTTACTTTGTCTTTAGGATCTAAGCCAAATCCGAATGGGAGATGCTTAATAAATATCTGTTTAGTGAATTAGCAAACTAATCAAGAAACTGATCCACTACTAAATATTGATGTTTAGAAATGATAATCATTTTTTTCCTCCATTTTAGATTCCGAACAAACACAAAACACACACAAGGAGTAGAAAGGATCAAGCAATTGTGTATTGATCATAGAAGCTGTACTGTGAAATTAGACTTTGTCCAAGAGCCCAACTTTTATCTCCTTACCTCTTCATTTGAAATTCCTTTAAATCATGGCATGAACCACTGAAAAACAGACTTCTCTTTAGCAGCGTCTTCTTTGTTTGGATTCCTTCATGAATGAAATAGAGTAAATAAGGATAAAACACATTGCACAAGAGATAGCCAGAGGGACTAGACTATGCCTGCTAGACCTCCACTTTCTAATCACATCAAGAGTAATCTGTCCTCAGGGGACTAGGGTCAGGGTGAATACCTAAATCATGCAGAGTTCTGTCTCATACTCTGTGGAAGGTTCAGAGAACTTCCTTCTATCTCTGCCCATCTCTATTTTTGATGATGAGGACCTCCTGTGCGGTCCCAGCCTTGAGAGACTATGTACAATACTGGGTGGGAGTACATGTTTGCCTGTGTCTGTCAAGGTCACTAGTCAAAATCTCAGCTACTTTGCACTTTTTTGGGGGGCATGTATAAATGTTTGGAGCACATCCTTGCATTATGACTACTACTATAGGCTCAAAAATGTTAACACTCCCACACCATCCATTCTAATTACTAGTTGAATGATCTCTTAGAATTTAGATGTTAAATTTTTTTTAAATAAAAGATTTTATTTTTCATTACAGTTTTACATATTGAAGGGGTTTGTTGTTAACTCTCCCATATATGCATTAAATATCATTTTGAACAGAAAAAAATTTCATACTGATCTGGTTTACTTAAATGGTTTCATTTATCCAGAAATTACTAACATTGTACTGTTTGTGTTGTGGTGCTATGGATCAAACTGAGGGTCTCACATATGCTGGGCAAGCATTATAGCACCAATCAGTACTGACGGCCCAACATCATTCTTTCACAGAGCTGTGCTCAAAATAAAAGTAAATTCTATTATAAGTTTATAAATTCAACTTTTTAAATAATCAAGACTATGGTTAGAAATACTTAACTCTGGGGGCTGGATCGGTGGCTCTTCAGTTACGGCACTTGCCTGGCAAGCAGGAGTGCATGAGTTCAAACCCCAGTACCACGTACACAACAAAGTCTCAGAGCAAAAAAGGCCATGTGAAAAACTAAATAAAATTTGTTTCTCTCTTTCTCACTGTCCCTCTCTCTTTAAAAAAGTTAAAAAAAAAAAGAAATACTTAACAATGTAACTAGAGATAGCATTCAACTACAGCATATTTATTTTCTTTACTTACAGAAATACCCAATCAAAGACATAAATTATGGTAGGTGTGATCTAAGTAAGTCTGTTCATCCTTTCCCAAATTTATGAACACGCACATGAGCCTTACTATGGTCCTGAACGACATAATTTTTAAAAAATTTATGATGAAGTTAGTACTATATCAAAGACCAAGAGAACTATTTTATTATAGACCAAATTATGGGTTAAACTTAAGAAAACATCGTTCAGCATCTTGCTTGAACAAGTATGCACTGTGTGATCAACACACCTATACAACACACACGTGCACACTAGTTCATTCAGCATTATACACGAACTGTTTCTCAGTGACCTTCTAAGTTAAAGAAAATGATATTCAGAAAAATCAATAGGAAAGAGAAGTGACAAGAACACTAATGTTGATTGTATCAAATCCAAGAGGGACTTTTAAGAAGTCATTAGTCAAGGAGTCAGCTTGTCTGTTTTACTAAGGTTTACCCATCTGAGATTTTAATTCTAGTTAGCCAGATACTTAACTATAGTACATGGTAAATTGAGCATTTCTGTGCTATGTTTCCAATGGCAGAAAAATGAATGAGATTAGTACTTTTTATTCATTTGGCAACCACATGCATTTCTATAAACCATAACCTTTAATAACAATACAAAGTCACACTCTGTTTCACATGGCAATTCTTTTGTGTACAACTGAGAACATGTTAATACTTCTTCAAAAGAGGACATGGAATCACTCTCTCTCTCTCTTTTTTTTTGTCTGTGGGTGATTTTTATTTCTGTCCTAGCTGATTCATATACCTCTTTGATATTTCATGACTTAACTAAGATATAACATTACTATTAACAAATGATTGTAGATGATAAGGAGATAAGAAATTGGAAAGAATACAAGAAAAAACTGCAATTAAAATATCTGAAGACACAATCATATAAAAATAAAGATTAGCAACAGTGATGTTATCAGAGCTGATATTTATAACATCCTTCTTCCACTTCTCATTTTATAGTCTCATTGCCTCAGTAATCACTTTGTTAGATTCTTGCCTAGTGGTGTTATCCAAATTGGAATTTCAAGAGGATCTTTGTGGTGCAACTTGAACTCTGTTCTATGGTTATCCATTTACTTTCATCACAAGGGCATGAGAGCAATGAGAAAACAACCTTGCAGATCTCTTCCACCGTGGGCATTTCCATTCTTACATAGTGCAATAAAATAACAATATCTCTTGATAGTCAGGATTAATCAGCCCAACCAAAATAACACCACCTTCTTTTTCTGTTGACTTACTGTAATGAAGAAACTAACAGGAATACGAGGCAGTGTAAATTTCGGTTCAGTAGAATAATTTTGTGTCCACTTAGGGAATCATCACTTTGTAACTAAGACACTCTAGTCCAGAAGACTCTAAAATTTTGACTATGAGAAGCACAGATTTTTAATGGGTAAATAAAAGTAATGATGCTCCTCTTGACTCTGGATCCTGGCTTTAGAATAAATTTAGATACACATTACCACGGCATGTGTAAGATGCTATCACTGTTCCACAATGTGACACCTATTTTCAGATTATGAAGAATATAAGATCACTGAATACCATGACCTTGAACCAATTGTCATCTAGCATTTTCTGTGAAATGCGTTTCTTTTTCAGAGCCAAGCTTTGTAAATAACCTAGCAATAGATACAAGCATTACGTATTACAAAGCGTGACAGGAGAAGAAATGCAGTGTCCAAAGTATCTGTTCCTCTTAGGAAATAGGACAGTTCCTTCCATAATGGGAGTGTTCCACTGTAATCAAACCCTACCTGATTGGTTTCTTTCCCTGAATTGAACTAGCTTAAGGCTAGTTCTCACTGTTGACAGAATGGGCATTCATTGGGGCTGGAGTAGTGGCTCAGCAGTTAAAGCACTTGCCTGGCATGGGTGAGGGCACAGATTTGATCCTAGCACCATGTACACAATGAAGTGTTGGAGCAATGAAAGTCACAGGAAAACTAAATAAAGTTGATTCTGTCTCTCTCACTGTCACTCTCTCTTAAAAAAAAAAAAAGAATAGGCATTCATTGATGGCTGTAACCTCTAGTGCCTAAGTGAATGGAATTCCATGTTCTTGAGCCCATGAATAACCTAGATCTCTGCTGCCATGTTCCCTTTTTCATGACCCCTTTGGACTATGATGAGAGTCAAAGAATGTGTCATCTATACCCTTAATTATTACAATATTCTTCTGCCAAGGTCATTTTATAGCGAGCATTATATGTGGGGCACAATTATCTTTACATCTGTTTCTATTGCAAGACATAAATTCATAGTTCTTTTTAAACACCATGTTTCCAGCCACGTTTTTTCCTGTGTGTACTTTTGTCAGGTATAAACCAAGCTTGAATTATGTGTGGATCAAGAGAGAAAAGGTCACGTAGCAGTAACAAAGCCATAGGACTTTCTTCACTAGCTTATGTCATCAGGACCTGCTGAAGTCAAAACTCCCATATATTACTTATCTTTGATAAAAGTGTATTCTGTATGTCCATCTGTGTTTATAGCAAAACACTTACTTACTTAAATACTTTTATCTTATGTGCCAACTTCTCCCATATTCAGGAATATAATCTCTACTAAGGCTCAGGAAAAAATCCAAATATTGTTCCTTAAATGGAGAGTACTTATACATAGGGAATGGCATAGCATTTCTCTAAACCACTGAGTTGGAACAGGTCTAACAAAAAGCTCCAAACCTAATCTCTATCTCCCCCCATCATTTTAAATGAAAACAGATCTGCTGGGTCATATGGCTCAAGGAGTAGAGCAACTTGTATAGTAGCCTAGATATATTAAGGCGTTTTCTCTAATTCTAAATTCCACTTAATAGTTGCAGCTTCTTGGTCACTCAGTAAGTGGGTAAGAATTTCACAGTTATATTAGAAACAAAATGCCTAATGATATTATTTGGATAAGGAAGCAACATGTAATATATTTAATTGTACTAGTAGGAAGGGTCACATACAATAACTGACCCTTCATCTTGGAAGAGATATCTCAATATATCCCAGACCAATGGAACCTTAGACATTGTAGTGAGGTAGCAGGTCCCAAAATTTTTGGCCTGAAGGTATCATGCAAATGTGTCTAGAATAGTTGCTATTCCTGTTCATTAGGTACAGTCCACCTAATGCCATCAACTTAAAAATGGGTGGACTGAATTTTGGAAGGGAAATTCAATACAGATCCCCACAGATTAAAATATGAGCAATAACTAGAGGGATGAGAAGTCCCTGACACAGGGAAGTGAATGAATATTGCTGTAACCAAATTGGTTCTGATGGTATTTATTAGCAAAAGAACTTAAAAGCATTCACCCTCTCACTAGGTGCCAAGAGATGTATTGATTTCCTCAAGCAACACAACCACATTTCATACAACAGCTGCAAATGGAATCATTACATAATAAAGTTTATAATAATCTACTATCATTATCTAAGATCCATCTGTTTTCTTCAGAGGCCAAATAGACAAGTTGAAATGTAATATAGTAGAAAACTACTCATGAATTTTTTTCCACCCAAATCAGTGGCATTAATCTCTGCAATCGCCCCCAGGAATGTGGTATTTTGTTTGGTTCACTATGTCCATAGGTAGAAGCAGTTTTAGTGGCTTCTACTTGCTCTTTTCTATCACAATAAGAATTATTATTTCATACATCAGCCAATCAACATGGGGATTCCCTTCAGTTTCTGAGTATACCTGTAAAAATATCAATTGTGCATCCCAAAACTAGGGACCTAATCATAAAGCAGGTTTTGGAATCCCCGAGACCACTGTGAAATGGATGTGAAATAAATCTCCAGTCATCCTTCCACTTCCCTAAATCCTAATCTGAGTGACTACCATGATGAATTAAGTTTCAAAATCTCATCAGTTCAGAATCAGTGTCTGATAATTCTTGAAGCATCTGGTTATTTCCCTCACTAAAATAAGATAGTAAATGACACAAATACCCCCCCCACACACACACAAAGGCTAAAGGAAGATTAACAGTATAAACTTTTAACACTGTAGCAGCATCCTTCCTCAAGATTTCCCAGATTGTAGTACATTAAAAGGATTTTTGTGCCTATGGTCTGGTTCAAATTGGAAATTATTGAAATCTTTTGATTTTCTGGATGCTTTAAAACAGATGTCTATTCACTAGTTCTAAAACTTTCCTATTAATGTAGATTCAGTAACTCTTTAGTAGACCGTCCATTTTTTTAATTTCCAGGAATTCTGTGATTAAGTGATCAAGTAGTGTTTTAGTCAGCTTTTCACTGCAGTAACTAAAGACCTGACAATATCAATTATAGGGGAAAGAGTTTATTTAGTGGCTTAGGGTTTCACCAATCCCAGTCCATAGGAGGCCAGTTCCATTCCTGAGGGGTCAAGGTGAGGCAGAACATCATGGCAAGCAGGACTCCAGAGAGACAAGAAACTTAAGCATCATATCAGAAAGCAGAGTAGAGAGAAAAACTCCACACCACATATAGAATATATATCCCAAAGGCAGGCCCCTAATGATCCACCTCCTCCAGCCACACCCTACCAGGCCACAGATGCCAGTTAATCCCTGTGGGAGGATTAGCTGGATGATTGAATCAGCTCGATCATGTTACCTCAGCCTTCACATTGTCACACAGGAGCTTTTGGGGGACACTTCTTATTCAGACCATAACAAGTAGCCAATGCCCATCACCTCTGTTGGTTAGACTGTTCTGTTACTGCTCGGACTCTGCTATCAGTTATGGTAATCATACCCTACCTTGTTTTTAATTATTAAGTATTATCACTTGATCCACACCACCCTGATCCCATCACCAGCATGTTGTTTAGGAATCCAGCATAAGAGCAGCAATTTTTGGTGAGATCTCCAACCTATGGAGCAGATTACCGTAGAGTGGTTCAGTGTTTCTGGGGCTCCACTTACAAACTTATGTCTCAGCACCATGATGAAAGGACTGTCCTTTGGACCTTTTTATGGTGGGAGCAGATCTTCTATGATAATACATAATATAATTCTATTCCATGTGTGATCAGCAGATCCCAGGTAGACCCTAATAACCTTAGCTTTATATAATTCCATCCCCTTGAATGGTATTAGATTCTATGAAAATGAAATATCATTGTCATACATTTGTCATGTTATATGGTAAGAGAAATGTTTCAAATGTAGTCCAGTTTCATTTGACTGAGTTAATCAAATGGGGATTATCCTGGATTGGCCTCACCTAATCAAATAGTCTCTTTAAGAGCATTGTTCTGCTAGATGTGAAATTTTAAAGCCAAAAACTGTTTTATTAATCTGCCTACAGATAGAGGCATGATTTAGGAGGTAAAAGTAATCCTTAGGCAACTACTCTTAAGAAAACAGGAAGCTCAGCTTTAAGCCACAAGGGATTGAATTCAACAAATCAGTTGAATAAGAATCAGATGAGACCCACAGCCCTGGGCTACACCTTAACTGTGAGACCCTAAACAGATGATCAGCTAACATATATATGAACTTCTGACCCATGGAAACTATGTGATAATGAATTTGCATTGTTTAGTAGCTACATTTATAGTACTTTGTTATAGAAACAATAATAAAGTGGTATGTTCCTAAAAGTTTGAAAAATTTATTTCATAGTATAGTGAAAGAATCAGTAAATCCAGCACGTATTCAAATGAAGGAAATTGCATTTTGTGTGAACACAAGGATGCATAGATTGTAGGGACGCATCTTATACTCTATTCTATTGGGCAGAAATTCATAAACCAGTTTGTAGCATGCAAGTAATTTCAAGAAGTTGATTTTATCAAATCTTTGAATAAGAAAAGATAATTGTCTATACCATTTTTAAAGTAATGAAGTACTAGCTTAATTCATTTGGAAATGCATTATTATATATTTGATTTTAAAGTCATTTATTCATGTGTAAAACAGTCTTGTAAGCCATCTTAAACCTTCTGTGGACCATTGGAAACTAATAGAGAATTCATAGGTCAACCTGAAGTATAATTTATACCGAAAGACCTAAATTCAAGTACAGATGCTCTTCAATTTATAAGGTGTTAGGTTCCAACAAACTCATCACAAGTTGAAAATATTGCTAAGTAAAAAATACATTTAAGGGGCTGGAGCTTAAGGTGGCTCAGCAGCATGGGTGCTTGCCTTGCAAGCACGAGGACCCGGGTTCAAACCTCAGCACCACATACACAACTGAGTGTTGGAGCAACTAAGGCCGTGTGAAAAACTAAAAAAAAGTTGTTTCTCTCTTTTTCTGTCTCTCTCACTGTCCCTCTCTCTTTAAAAAAAAATATACATTTAATACATTGGACCCACTGAGTATTATGGCTTAGACTGAGCTACTTTGAAAGTCCATTTAACACTTAAATTAGCCTATAGTTGGAGAAAATCATCTAACAAAAAGTTCATTTAATAATAAAACATTGGATATCTCACCAGAATTTGTTGAAAACCGTATTGAAAGTGAAAATTCCCATGCTATATATGTGTGTGCCATTGTACCATTGTTGAAAAATGTTAAAAAAATCACAAATCAAAGAATTCATATTTAAATGTAGGAAGCATGACCACCCACCATTTACTAAAATTAAAAAACAGTTTCTTTTCCTGAAAGGATATTTTGCAAAGAGAAATTCTTCATTTATCTCTAGAATTTTTAACTTGGCCTCCATCTGAGCCAAAGGCTTTGCAAGTATACTTTCTGTGTCAATTAAAATAGTATTTTTAGTAGCTATTTGTTCCACTTGAAACCCACAGAGATTTAGATTTGCTCTTTCCAGGATTTAAAAAAAATCAATTGTAAAAAGATAAAATGTAGTTTTTGCTTTACTAATGTCACTATTCCAGAATTTAATTTTGCTTTGTATGATCAAAGTATTTATTAGCTACTGAAATCATCAGTGCTTACTACTCCTTCCCTGATCTCTCACTGAAAAAAATAACTTTACTACATCCACAGTTAGTAGAAGAAAAATACTAATTATTTAAATCAAGTATAAATTGTATAAAATTGAAATTGTTTTGAAGATTATATATCCTGAGAGAATTATTTGAAAAGGGAAAGGTAATGATGTATTTCTCTTTTAATTATGTGCTTTGGTTGAAAGTGCTTATTATGGTAATTCTTAAGTTTCTCTAAAATATGCATTCCTGGCTTTATAATATTATCCTATCCAACACAGATTTGAAAAAAGTGGTAAAATACATCTATGATTCCAGTTGTGATCTACAGTCTCTAATTAAGCACTTGAATTCATTCCATGTGTTCTACATGTGTTTGTCTTTGGAAACAGTTCCCTTTCTTTGTTATTTCTTCACCTACTTCTCTGTCACACTTCTGTATGAAAACTTCTAGGGAGTTCTGCTACTTACAGAATAATTCTCAAATTTAATAATCATAAAATCTCCTGGGACAATCTGCATTTTACAAGAGTGTTCTAATGTAATTTTAATGTCATTTTTGAGAAACAGTAATAACACAAGTCCAACGGGTGTGTGCTCTTTTAGTAATGTGTTACTTTTCAAGCCTCCACTCATCCCAAAACTCTCCTTATTCCCATGTTCCAGTCATACCAGACCATTCACTTCCGTGAGAAAAGGTATTCTCTCGTAGACCCTTATTTATGCACAGTGCTCCAGTTCTGATGTATTTAATACACTGATCTGATTGTGGGTCATTTCTCAAGTATATCAGAATAACTCAGTCTACAATATATGACACTTGAGTACTTGAAGCAATAAGCTTCATGTCCATAAAAACTAGTCATTTTATCAATTTGTAAATAGAATAAATGAGAAATTTACCAAAAGGTCATCTTCTGTGTTTTCTTTCTTTCTTCTTAGAACTCAATACTTGTTGATTGGTAGATTGATTATATAATAAACTCTATGACCTTATAACTTGCAACACAATTCTTTTTTCGCACTCACATCAGTGCACAGAAATATAATGAACATAGTATTTTTACCTTGACACTAAAAACATCAAAAGACTTCTACAAATAAATTTTCCAACTAGTTTTGCAGTTTATCAATTTTATTTTGAAATTTTTATCCTTTAAAAATGTTTGGCCATTTTAATTAATAAATTTCATGTAATTCTTAGAGTTATCAGGATTTGTTTCCTAAATTTACTCTAAAATGTGTTTATAAGAGACCATGATATTTAACTTTTGTTGTTAGGAAAGGTGTTTACTGTTGTATAACATCTCTGAAATCTAACTTGATTTAAACCTTTCTGGGTTTGCTTACAAGGAAATGCAATAATTTTATTTAGTAAACTTATCATTGATATTTTGACATGTCACTGATATTTGGGTTTCTTTTCAGAGTGGAATATGATAGTTTGTCTTATTCATGTATTTATTATAGTATTGTTTTAGGAATTGTGATGTGGGCCCTTGGATGAATAGAAATCAACATATTGATTCCTTATGTTGTGAATCAAGTGGTTAAAACACATGGGATTGGTTAAAACACATGGGATAGAAAGAAGTGAAACTTGTGGAAACCAGATAAAGGAGTAACAGGCAAGGACAACACATAAAAGAGCCAATGGGATAGGTACAAAGATTCAATGCCAAAGTACAAGTCACCAAGAGGAGAGTTAATTATGACTGGTCATCTGGGAGTATCCTAAGGAAGGAACTGCATTTGGATGAACTGTAAATGATGTACCATTCAAAACTGCAACTGGTGAGGTCTAGACTATTGTTCATGTGAAACTCATAATGAAAAATCTCTCCAAAGATATAGTTTCCTCGCTTAAGATTGGAATGAGAGAAAAAAAGGGTGTCTTAGACATGAACCATCTTTAATGGAAAACTAAGGCTTTAGAATATCTCTTGACACTCTGACTGCTCACTTGGCCAATGGTAGGAAAGAGCCTCCTCAAGGGAACATGCCTTAGACTTTCTCCCAGTAGGCAGAACTCGAAATGTACATTTTATGAAGATGACTTACTAAGGGAGTGTGCTCAGAGCCAGAGGAATTAAGGACACAGATAGGGATGGAGAAAAAATTAAATAAGGATATTGTCAGACAATAATCAACCTTGGCAGCGTGAATTGCGCTAAAAATTTGGTGGCATCAAAACATGGACCTATCCTTCCTTGTCCACATGTTGATCACTCTTTGGTTGTTGACTGATAATGAGTGTGTCCAGGGTAGGGAGTGAATTTTCTTAACCAAGAGCATCTCTGACCTGGGCATCTGTGGTCAGAAGTGTTGCTGCTCTCCCAGAAGAAGTTAATGTGGGAACATGAATTAGAAATGGTCCCTAAATAGATCTAAATGAACCTGGAAATTTGCATTAATATATGTGGAAAATAAATATTAGTTTGCCTGAAGTCAGGATAGCTAGGGGCCTGAGTTATAGTTAATCTTTTTATTGGTAATGAATGGTTTATGAGATCTTAAGTAACCTTTGTGTTTTAAATTCCATATGATAACTTATTATTATTTTACTTCTAACACTAAGTGCAGACAGGTATGCAGTAGGTGCTCAATAAATATCTGTTGAATACATGAACAAATAGGCATAAGTTTATTTAAAAAACAAAGAAGATAAAGAGACAGAGAAAGGATAGAAAGAGAGAGAAGGAGGCAGAGACGACTTTAAATGTTTGCTTCACTTTGGTTGGTGGGGGACTGCAAGTTCACAATCTACAGAGCTATCTAGTGTACTGGAATCTCAGGGAAGAGTTAATGCTATAGACTGAGTCCAAAGCATACTTGAGGCAGAATTGCTTTTTCCAGGTCTTGCCTTGTAAGGTCTTCAACTGATCAGATGAGGCAAACTCATAATATGGAGGATAATCTACTCAGTCTGTTGGTTTAACTATTAATCACACTAAAAAAAACCCTTCAAAGCGACACTCACATATATTTGACAAAACAACTGTATACCATAGCAGAGTTGACATATAGAATACCAGCACAGAGATCATTATCAGGATTATTTTATTATCTTTGCAGAACTTATTAATTTTCTCCAACTCAGTATTTTTATCACTCATAAATATATTAAAATTCCAAAATAATATTTCTGTAATCTAGTTATAGTTTTTTCTGAATATTAGTGCACTGTAATTTTCAATAATCCCAAAACTAAGAATTTTTAGCAACTATATAGTAAGACTGTATTTGCTCCTTTTTTCTGCTATTATCACAATATACCAGTTAACTCACAGTAAGTAAATTTTTCTCAATAAATATTTATGGACTAAATGAAGAAATAATGCATCAGAAGATAAAAATAGTCACATAAATGAATATATTCACTGCAGCATCATTTACAAAAGTAACATATTAGAAACAATGTTGCCAAAATGGAAATGGTTAAGTAAAGAACTTTATAAAAATATAACTGACTATTTTCCATTTTCATTGGTTCAAAATAGTTGTACATAACATTAAGATTCATTTTGACACAGTTATAAATGCATGGAATATAATTTGCTCCATTTCAGTCCCCAGTACTTACTATTGCTCTCCCCCCATCTCTCCCCCTCTTCCCTTTTCCTCTCCTCTATGCTACAGCATGAGAGATTGTAAAATTTTCTGACTTTTACATAGAATATTCCATAGCAGAATCACCGGAATGTTACCCTTGATAACTTTTTTTTTTGTGTTTTTATTAGAACAATGTCTTTGAGTACAAGTTGAAGGTTTAATATAAAACAAATTCAAAGAATAAAATATAATAAAAATTTTCAAGTACAGTGTCCTCCAGCTTGCCTTTGGAAAGGCATTGACTTGAAATCTAACATCTAAGAAAAATGGCATCTCCCACCTACCTGAATCAAGAGAAAATTGACAACGTATCGTGTTCTTCATTTGCAAAGATGGTGATATTGAGAGTGATCATGCCCTTGATTATAGCTGAAATGTCCAAAGTATAGTCATTCATCTTTTCCATGTTCTCTTTGCTGAGGTATGTATCATAACCCTGTGACTCATTTCTGCATTTTTTGGCAGCCCTGCTGTCATTTCTAATCCTTGCATCTTCTCCTTATACCTTATGTTATATTGTCTGCAGGCAGTGACCTCTGTCTTCAATTTCTTGTAGCCAAGCTGAGAAGTAGAAATTTTCACTAAGAAGTATTTTTCGAACATGTGATGAGGTACTGATCGTAATAAATTTATAGTGATTTATTTATTAAATATTGTAAATACTGCCCATATGCCACCTGTGAGAAGACAACTATTTCTAGTTGTATTAAAATATTTACATATAAAACAATAGCAATCAGAGCTCACATTAAAATTCCTATGATAATAAACTTCATACTTTACGTTCCTCTGGTACATAAGTTAGAAGATTATAACTAAGGCAATTACTTATTATTTTGAACATATTTCTGATTTTCATTGACCATATTTTCTGCAACCGCTTTTCATAAACATTATCTTAGAGCAACTTCTTGAAAGAGACATAGGACTTTGTAAGTTAGGAAATATTTATATAAACAATAAAACCCTGCAAATGTAAAAGGCCAACTAGACCATACATTTCTTGACAGTGACAGCAATTTCTTTTTCAACAACATATAATCCAATGCTTTAGATACAGTGGATATTTAATAATCATTTGTAAATGAGTGCGCAAATGAGTGTGATTTGTCCACATATTAACAATTTTCAAAAGTTCTTGATCAAAACAAATTGAAAACTGGTCCAGTGCTTTTGTGCCCTCCTGTAATCCCAGAAACCTAGGAGGCTCAGGCAAGAGGATTAGGAGTTCAAAGCCAGCTTCAGCAACTTAGTGAGACCCTAAGCAACCTGCACGATCCTGTCTCAAAATAAAATACATAAAAGGCTAGGGATTCGGCTCAGATATTAAGTATCCCAGGGTTCAATAATTGGTACAAAATAAAATTGAAAACTGTCTAACATAATCTGTCTACTGTGTCTACTGATGTATCTTTTTCTAATTACATTATGTACTTATATAATAATACATAAATATCTCATGTATATTTTAAATGTCATTTGTTCTTTCAACAAAATAAGAAACAATGAGATTATTTGGTAATATATGATTAATATTAACACAATTTAATAATATTTAATACTTTTGAATGATACCGATCTTTCAGTTTTGAAAAATAAAAATATTTGACTCATTCTAGTCATATAATTTTATTTATTTATTTATTTTTAAAGAGAGAAGGACAGTGAGAGAGAGAGGGAGAATCAATTTTTATTGAGTTTTTCACATGGCTTTCGTTGCTCTTACACTTAGTTGTGTATGTAGGTACTGGGATTTAAACCTGTGTACTTGCGCATGCCTGGCAAGGGCTGTAACTGCCGAGCCACTGCTCCAGCCCAGTCATCTAATTTTAAATTGATATAGCCTAAAAAAGTGAGAGAGAAAAGTAATCAGGATAAGCAAGTTCTTGTTTACTGTCTTTAAAGTGTATATTTACAAAAAAATCAAGTTGTCAAAAAGCTATGTGAAGGCAGTGTACAAGAGGTTTTGTTCTCCCATACTCATAATTAACCATTCTTCCACTGGGTTCTTTTGGTGAATTATAAGACATGTTAGGTGTGCCTTAAAGAGCAGCTTGAAAAAACAATAATCTACTAATGTGCTTTATCTGACATACATTGTGACTCTACTATCACCATCTCCTGTTGCATGTTCCCCTGTGCAATCTGCATGATAAAATAGTCAGGAACTGCAGTACATTACCAGCAGTCATTATTTTTGTTGGCAACCTGTTCCAATCAGATCCTTTGGTCTTAGTTAGTTTACATTTTCTGTTGTTTTACTGAGTAGTCAGATGGGTGTAGTGACTCTATTTTATCCCCATTTGTATCCCCTCTTGTGATTAGCACCTTTTCTCACAAGTGATATACATTTGATGAATACATGTTGAATGAAAATACATAGTTTTGAAACCAATAGAATTCTTTTTCTGGAAATCAGATATTCTGTATAATTCAAAGAGATTCTCACTTGTCACTTCTCAAATTATTCCTTTTATCTAGGATTTTCCCCTAAGTTTACAATTTTAACTAATCATAACTTTAAGAACATAGATGGATGGAGTATATTCTAATGAATATTATAATGAATTTCACAAATTTTATTTTTCATATTTTAGTACTTATACTGCTTTAATCTGTGAATGCTAATGACAAAAACTGTGGAAATGAATTTAAAAGTTGCTTAATTGTGTAGTAAAATACAAACATTAATAGCAGTATATGATCTTTAAACCATCAAAATACCTCAAGAGAAGATGAAGGAGAATTTATCATAGCAAATCTTTATTTTGGATTAAAAACTTTCCTATGAAAAATGAGTAAAACATATGCTTTATATATTTACCAAGTTATGCTTCCTTCTTATTTATAAGGAAATCTTATTTGATGAAGAAAAAAACTTTGATTTAAAAAATCTAACCTCTGGAGTTTCCTGCAATTTCTGTAAAACTGCCCATCCTTCCCCAGGAGATGATTAATGGTTGTTTTCCTGCATATTTATGCTTCCTTAACACAAATTACAGAAAGGAAAAGATGTGGAGGACAAATTTGTAAATTTGAAAGTGTATTAGAATTTTTGTGGAAGTCTTGGAAAGACAAGAAATTGACATTTTACAATTGCCCTTTCCTTTTTTCTTTAAATACCTTTTACCTTTTTTTCCACAATGACTTGAGATAACTGTGAGTTCCACAGTGTCTTTGTTTTAATGTATTCATTTGTCTAGCATTTTTATAAAATTACTAATTATACAGGGCTTGATCAGTAATGCTCACAGCTAGAAGTAGACATATTGTCATAGTAGGGTAGAATGATTGCTGTCCCTGATTAAGTTTGTAGGTGAATGGAGACCAAGAGTTCTAAAGTGATAAAGGTGCTTGCTCTTCATTGTGATTAAAAATAGCCTTGGAATCTCGTTGGTGAATTGATAGACCATCAGGAAGCCACATCTAGAGGAGGAAAGCTAAACAAATTTGTTGAAAAGAAAGTGAATATCATTATTCTCTGTTTTCAGTGAATTTCGAAGTTACATCTTTAAAGTATAAAACAAAGTAAAACAAAAGCAAGTCTAAACTCAGACAACTATTTTGTATATAACTGAATGATTTGCTCTGAATCCACTTTAAGGAGTTCATTAGCATCCATGTATGTGTGTGACCATACAACTTTGATGTCTCAGGAATGAACTTCCCTATTTCACTTCACAAGAAGTAAGGAGTCTGGAACAGTTTTATTCCTAACCTAAATGAGTTTAAAATTATATAAATAAAAAAATTCCTTACTTAAAGTGAAGAGTTTGCGAGGTGTGGTGGCCCATACCTGCAATCCCAGTGACTAGGGAGGGTAAAGCAGGAGGATTGTGAGTTCAAAGCCATCCTTAGCAATTTAATATGGCCCTCAGCAACTTAGTGAGACCCTGTCTCAAAATGAAATATAAAAAGCATTTGACTCTCTCTTTCTCTCTCTCTCTCTCACTGTCCTTCTTTCTCTAAAAACAGAAACAGAAAAACATAGCAAAGCAAACAAACAACAGCAACAACAAAACCACTATGTCCTCAACTAGGCTAACAGGGTCATGCGGGACAGAGTTGGCTAATAAACTAATTAGCACGACTATTGTTTCAGGAGTCAGGGATCGTTTTGAACTGTGTAACTAGCACACTCCCTATATAACACTGTATGGAAATATTTTGTGCTTAAAAAATTGTTTATTTGCAAAACCTCAAAAACCACATGTGATTCAAGATCCATTTAATGATTCTAATTTAGCAAAAGAAAAATCAATACAATTTATTTGCTGACATTTTATAGCAATCTTTGTAAAGCACTGTCCTCTAGAAAATCTATCAAAGTTCTTGCCTTATATGATGAACTGGTTTTGGCACTAAAAATGAGCACCTGGGACCATACTGGTGAATTTCACAGCTCTACTAAGAATTCTTTCTCCATCTTCTCTAACTTCTACATTTTGATCTCCATAATTACCAGTTGGAATGTTGAAGTTTTTTGTTGTTTGTTTATTTTTAGTAAGAGAAGAACAGTGAGAGAGACAGAGGGAAAATCAATTTTATTTCATTTTTCATCTGGCTTTCATTGCTCCCACACTTCATGGTGCTGGAGTTTGAACACAAGTCCTTGCATGCGCATGCAAGCAAGCACCACAACCACTGAGCCACTGCTCCAGCCCTTTGATGATTTTTTAATCTTGTAATTTTATGTGTTCCGAGTATGTTTTCCTGAATAAAGAATTCTTTGAGTCTCTGGTATACTCCCTATTTACTCTTTTACTGTGAATCATTTAAAACAGTCATTTAAAAGTGTGTATGTTGCTGAGTTGCCTCCCCACAGAAGTGAAAAATATTCATGAGCTCACTACTTCCCCTTTTTCTTGTTTTTTATATCTGATATCCTCTGTCTTCATATTTGCTTCACAAATTATATTGATTTTAATTCCTATACAGTTTGTCTTTATTCTCTGTGTCAATTCTAGAAGTTTTCCATCAATAAGATTTTCTGATTTATGAGATCTATATTCTTCTTATTTTAAATTAGACATATTTTTATTGTTTGATTATATATTTTAGTCCTTTAAACACCATATTTTATATATATCATTTTTATAGAATAAATATGCATACTAATTTTTCCTAAAAATAATCTTATGGCATTCATATTTCCTTTTCTGTTCTGCATGTATAAGTTTATCATACATGTTTGTAATCATAACCAAGTTTTAAAATCTGTTTTTTTCACTGAGTTTAATTAAATGATTAAAAAGAGTGTGGGCTTGAAAGAACCATGTCAATTGTAATGCTAATTGCAAGAGAATAATAATATACTACAAAAATCTAAAGATAAGAAATTATTATATAAGATGCAAAAGTATTATATAATATCTCAAAAGCAAACAGCTTATCAAATAATAAGTAAATTCTTCTCACCCTATCATTTCAACTTTACAAGATGCCAGACAATGAAATTAAGTCTCTCTGCTCTCTTCCTGTTTGGTAAATTATTTTTTGTCCTTTCAATATAACCACTTGAGAGAGAAAAAGAGAAAAGCCTTTTTGCTCCCTTCTAACATTTTTTTATCTGTATTGTTATTTCATTCTATAGTAAATGGCATTTTTAGACTTATGATTACATATCAGTAGCTGTTTTTTTTTTTCTTTTTCTCTTTTGAGTTATGGGTCAAATTTATAAGCATTGCTTTAAAGTAAGTATTTAATTTAAAAGCCTTGAGCTGCTGACCTTAAACTAAAGCATCTTACATGGTCAGTCATCCGAATATGCTTATAATTTGGTATCCTTCTGGGTCCCTAATGACACTTCCTCACATATAGATCAGTGTTACACCTGATCAAACATAAACTGACATTTGGGAGGACAGTTTTCTTTCTATGATTTCTTCATCTAAGTTTATATTTTGCAGCCTAAGAAGTTCATATATGTGTATTATCTACATGACATATATGAATTTGGTGCAGATATTCACATATTTATATTTATTTCTTCTGCTATCTATTTACCGTGCTTATGTTTTGATATTATCATGACAAATGTGTAAATAAAGCTATGATAATTATAATACATAAATCTTTCTAAAATTAATGGGAGAGAGTTTATTAAAAGTTCCATTTACTTACTATGAAATTTGAATTATAATACAGCCTGCTTAAATGTAATTATGATCTCGTAATGACTTCCAATTGATTTTTGTTATGTCTACCACAATTACAGAGAACCTAATTAATTTATTTTACTAAATAAACAAAATTGAGCATGACCAGTATCAGAATGCTACAGTGTTCTGATCAAGTGAGTTGAGAGCTATTTATAGGAACAAAAACAGGCAGTGTATTTCACAAATATGAGACACTGGAGCTCATTCTGCAAAATCTTTTTAGTTTACAGGCAATAATGTTTGATTTGTTCACACACAGTCATTTAAAAAATAAGGAATAAGATGGAGGGAGATCAGGGAGGGATCTAGGGAGTAATTTTGGTTTAAGAGTACATGCATATCATATTGTTACTTTAAATGCATTTATGATTGTAAAATAGCTCAATTCCTTAATAAAATATAAAAATAAGGAATAAAATTCAGTATTAATCCTTACTCTAGGCTTAGAAATACTGTCTGATGTTGGAAGATTGTCTTGATTGTAACTGACTTGTCATTCTAATTTTCTTTTTTATAAGACATATGGTAGTAGGACAATGGGTGGTTCTAGACATCTGGTGACAATTCAAACTATTCTGTGATGTTCATCTTTTGAGGTTTAAAGACTCTCTATTGATCCTAGCATCATTGTAGTCATGGGCAACATGATTTATTAAAAATATGTGTCACACTTTACAAATCAATGCTTTGGGGTGTAATAGTTTCTGAATAATTCAAATTTGATATGTTAACTCAAAAATAGAAAAGGTTTATTGTGGCTCATGGTTCTGGAGGTTACAGTCAAATGTCAGCTGCACCATTTCTTTTGTGTTCTGGCAAGGGCACTACATCGTGGTTTGAACATGTGGCAGAGCAAAAGTGCTCACCTCTTGAACCAGGAAACCAGAGAAGAATCGGACAGTATGGGGTTCTCATATGCACTTCTGGGATTTGCCCCTAAGGACCAAAGACCTCCCACTAGTCCTCAGCTCTCTCAACTCTTAAAAGTTCCACCACCTCCTAATAACATCACAACAGGGGCTAAGGCTTTAAATACGGACCTTTGAGGTAAACTCTTCCAAACCATAGCATTAATGTTATTCATTTAATCTAAAAATTAGAACATACCATTTTAATTGATAATGTTTAAAAAACATTGTTGCAAATATTTATTGTCTGTTATTGTAAATTTTATGTTAACTTCATTGGGCTAAGAGAAACCTGAATAGCTGATAATATGTTATTTCTAGTATGTCTGTGTTTCTAGAAGAGGTTAGCATTTGAATAGCTATTCTTAGTAAAGAAGTTCCACTTTCACCAATTTGGGAGGACTTTTATCCACTCTGTTGAGGGCCTGAAAGAAGAAATAGGTGAAGGCAAAGTAAATTTGCTCCCTCTGTTTGAGTTGTGGCATCCATCTTCTGTTTTTGCCATTGATGTTCTTGGTTCTCTCCTGGACCTTTAGGTTTGTACTAGTAGATTTACACCACCAGCCTTCCTGGACCTCAGGCTTACAGATTGCAGACTATGTAATTTCTCAGTCTCCATAATTGTGTGAGCCAATCCCCCATAATAAATTATCTAACATTCTATCTATATATCTATTTATCCACTCATTGTATTGATTCTCTTCTAGAAAATCCTGAATAATACATTGACATATATATCCTTGTTTAGAGTCAACTTTTCAGTGTTTCTGAAATTGTGCTCCTGAGATTAACAACATCAGTATCCCTTGGAAACTTAATTGAAATGCTAATTCTCTGGCCCTAACCCACACCTATTGACAAACAATCTATTTTTATAAGTCCTCCAGGTGATTCTTATGTACTATAAACTTAGATGATCATTTTTAAACAACTTTTAAAAATTAGGTAAGTGAATATTTAATAAAAAATGTTATAATTAATGTAAATTTCACACTGCTACATGAAAAATTAAATATATTCTCAAGTAGATATTTGAGATTTGAATATCCACATGTTTTAAACTGAATGATGTGCTCTACACAGTATCTCTTAGATTAAAAAAATTATGATGAGTAAAATTTTTATAAGTAGAATTTGCAATACAGTTTTGAAAATTTTTCAGATTTTTTATTTCACCCTGAAATGAGTTTCCAAAAGTCTATAGTTATTACACTCTTTTAAACATATCTAACCTAGAAAAAAGTAGTACACTTCTCCATCAGTCCACATAAAAATATTGTCAACACTGTTCTCCCAAACTCTCAAGCAAATGTATCAGTAATAGAACTATACTGACTTATTTCACATTATCACATTACATATTTTTCAGAAACAAAAAAATTACTTAAAATTATTAAATAAGTACAATAGTACTCATTCATAAAACAGATTTCATATACTTTTGAGGAATCAGTGAATACTAGCAAGTTTCAGTCTCTAATATCTTTGTAGTATGGAAGGAAGCCTATTTAATTTTGTTTAACTTCAAATTTCAAATTTATTTGTTACAGATAGCTTTTCTCATGAAAAGCTCATGAAACTGGTATTGTGGAGAATATATTTTTAAAAATGCTTATCAAATTTCATTAAAATCTATGTAACCATAAATAGAAGAATGTTTCTTTTATAATATCTACTGATCCATATAAAAGACTTTCAGCCAAGAACAAGTTGAAAGAATGTGCCTCTGTGCAACATCAAGTTTCCTATACTAATGATTCCTTTCCATTTATTTTCATTTCTTCATGTTTATATCAGTTATTTAGAATATGAACATGAGTATCAGGAAAGATTAATGCTTTTGTATTTTATAATGTATCAGTCATCAATTCAGTAAGCTTTAGGCTAGTAAGTCTTGGAGTGCATACCAACTTTGCTTTTGAAACTCTTGTCAAGACCATGAAAGACATGTCAATTTCATTGTAAGTGGTGTGCGACCTTCCTGCACTTTAGTTTGAGACACTGACATAAAAAGAGAAAGAATTCTTCTATTTATTGAATAGATAGTTATAACATGGTTTGTCAGGTAAAATATGTCAGAAATAAAAACAAATATTTTATTATTGTTTTCCTGTGCTCATTTTCTCTACAATTAAGTACATACACTAAGTAGAATACTTACTATGCATGATGCCTAAATGTATATAAGATTATCAGATTATGTACAGGAAAACTCTTGCCTAAATATATAAACCTTTGGTAAGAACTAATGAGGATATTATCAATAGCTGACTCTTGGTTTATATGCTTAAGGAGAGTGGGCAGTCCTGGCATACAGAGTAAAGAACAATTTTATTGAATGACTTGTTACTTTTATCCATGAGTAGAACTCACATTTTATCTTGCATTGAGAAAAATCTCCTTTTCAAGTAATTTCCATGTGTCTAAATTGGAAAATTTATAATATATGTCCTAGTTTAAATAAATGTGAATCTAAGTTAGTAATTATGAACACTCTTATAAAGTAGAGCATTCTGATGTTTTGTGTTTATCACATACAAAGATCCAGAAAAACTGAAGTTGTATAATGAAGAGTTAAGCTTTTGCCAGAACAGAAATCTTTCAAATTACTTTAAAGAAATAAAAAAAAGTTCAATAAAGAGTATCTAAGTTATTCATCAAATTCTATTATTTCTATTGATTTAGTAACTAGTAAACCTCATTTTCCACTCTGTGAAGAGATAATGCTCCTGGCCATGAGCTCTTTTATTTCAGGACTCTAATTTAAAATATTTCAATCACCTCTGAAAGTTGCAAAATAATCCACATGCTCATTTCCCAGAAGGAGTATCATAATGCAGATGTGCTATGCTTTGCAAGTACAAACAGAACGTTAAAAGATCAGGTTACCTTTCTTCTTGGAAACCTACCCTATCCCTAAGATGTGAAATACAGCTTTTATTTTGCTGGAGGCTCTCTGAGGTGCAGCTGCTGGTTGGCAACACCATTAAGTAGGTTCAAGTTGGGAATGGAAGGTTAACAACAGTCTCTGTAATAGAAATGTAGACAAAAGATAATCCAAGTTTCTAGCTTTCAAGGGATTCACTGGCAGTAGCTGACTGTGAGCTCTCAGTATTAAATCTAATAAAGTCCTCAGGCAGAGCAATGGTGGGGTTGTTACCTTTGAGAAATGGCAGTGTGGTTTTCTGCGTTTAGAATCAGAAACAGGCGCACTCAAAGATTTTTTTTTTTTTAAGGGAACCTGAACTGAAATCAAGATCTGGAGTAATTTCATGGCTCTGGTTTTTATGAATAAATATTTCCAGTATGTAAAACTTGAATGAACACATTCTGATGATACTGTTTCAGTTATTTTCCAAGTCATAAGCTGATCCAGAGACTGACATAATTTTGCAACTGTACTTCATCAAGCCAGACGTCTTTTTCCTAACTCAATTTTCTCTCGAGCTAACAGTGTCATCACAGGAAGAATCTCTAATTTAAGTGCTTACTAATCACTTTACAGTTAATTTGACTATAAAGCAGTATATTACCCTGAGAAGAAGAATCTAGTAATGTGCAAAGGTTTGAAAGGGCAGCTGACTTGAAAAGTTCTAGTTTCAGTGTACTTTATAAAGTTGCCCTTCACATAGAGAAATCTCAGTCATCTGTACTTCCTTCAGAATAGCAGTGTTCACTGAGGAATTTTCCAGTCATTTTTACCTTGGAAGAGCTAAATAGAAATGATGTGTTTCTTGACAAGGTCTTAACATGCTCGCTACACTCTTCTGCATCTGAAATCTTTATTTTGCCTTACATGACCTTTTCTTCTTATCTCATTATTTTTTAAAGAACTACAACCTGAGACAAATGAAAAACACACCACTGTTTCAGTCTAAATATAGTTTTCTAAAACACATACATAAACATGTATGTGTGTTTATATATATCTATACATATATGAGTAGATATGTGTATAAATACCTATATAGCATATAAAAGATTACATTTAGCAAAAACAGTTCGGAATAAACACTAACACCACTAAATCACTAAACAGAATGAAAAACTCCATTGCCACTGCCATCTATGGGTGCATCAGTTGGATGCTTCACTTATTTTAAATTCTCAAAATCCTTTTGCTTAAAAATCTCTATGAAACATATTTGATGTGTTACTTAGCAATCATTAAATGTTGGTTTTTGGATTTAATATTAATTTGCATTCATTTATTCCAACATGGAATAAAATAAATCTGTTGTTATTGCTGTAAAATGATAGAGGATGAAAATCTGATTTTCCATTAGTATTTATGACAATGTCAATAGGAAGGAGAAAGGAAAAAAGCAACATCCCTAAGAAAATAGGTGTGAAAAACAGGCTATACTGGATGATTTTGTTAAGAAGAGAGAGGGACTGTGAGAAAGAGAGAGAATTAATTGTATTTAGTTTTTCAAGTAGCTTTCACTGCTATTTCACTTCGTTGTGTATGTGGTGCTGGGGTTCGAACCCATATCATCACACATGTAAGTGCGTCACTGCTGAGTCATTGCTCCAGCCCATACTGGATAATTTCTGAATCACAGTAATTTACCTTTGTTTTCTTTTAGTTTATATTCACTTTATGATCTGTATTCACATGTCCCATTTAACTTATCGATGTGCACACACACACACACACACACACCCCTCTCCAGTCCATTTTCCTTCTTATTAGATCTATTTGATGTGAATATTATAGTTTCACCTCTGTTCAGATATGAATTGTATTTTTTACAATAGGCACGGTATTTAAATTTCTGAATAAGAGATATGCATTTTGGGAATAAGTTATTAATAAATGAGGAAATGCAGTTAATCATGTTAAAGGAGGAAACCTTTTATTAAAATACCCTCTATATGTATTTTAAATTTCTCACATAAAATTCATGGGAGAAGAGCACATACATGTGGATGGTGGGGCTCAATTAAGTAGGTATAATGTCAGATGATCCAAATCACCGACCTTCTTACCATCCTTACATCATGTATTGAGTGAAGGAAGTTTTCATTCTTCCTTCATATGGGTGGTGATATCAGACCATATACAATAATTTTGAGTCAGAAAATCATTGATTCTTTGCTCTGGTTTCACATCTGGCAAGTAGACTGCAAACACATTCCCTAGAGATAGCATATGGTCTTTGAAGACCTAGATACTATTGAAATTAATTGAATTTATATGACATCTGGATAAGCAGAAATGTCATGATAGCACTAAATAGGCTTGTTACAGTTGCTGCATGTGAAGTTAGCACAAAAAGATAAACAGCAAGTCCATTTCAAATGTTTAAAAAATCAGTGGCTTGTCCACATTAGTTCTCAATGCCTTGATTTCCTTGCCCTTTTCAACTACTCATAATCTGGAAAATTTTCCTTTGGACCATATTCTAACAAGGTCAGGTCATTTTCTGATGGAAGCCCAGTAAAATGTCTATGACCCTTCACAATAGTGAAATTTAGATTGTTTGCCAAAAATCCCTGTTGCTGTTCTTTAATAGCTTAGTTACAAAAACAATAATACGTTTAAATGAGAAAATGCTTCCCAAAAGAACAGAAATGGAACAAATAAATCAACCCCAATAAACTCATAGTACCAAAGGGCCATTGCTACTGTTTGAATGTGAGGTCTCTCCCAAAATCTCATGTGTGACAACTCAGGAGGCTGAGGAGAATTGATTGGGTTATGAGAGCCTGAAGCCAATCAGTGAATTAATCCCCTGATAGGGAGTAAGTGGTGACTGTAGACTGGTAGGGTGTAGATGGAGAAGGTGGGTGTTGGGAGCATGCCTTTAGGGTATATATTTTGTATCTGGTGAGAGGAGTCTTTCTCATTTTGCTCCTCAGAGCCATGTCTTCCGCCATGATTTTCTGCCTCCTCTCAAGCCCCAAGGAATGGAGCTAGCCATCTATGGACTGAAACCTCTCAGACTGTGAGCCCCCAAATAATCCTTCTCCTCTTAAAATTGTTCTTGTCAGGTCCTTTAATCACAGCAGTGAAAAAGCTGACTAAAATAATCAGAAATGCAATTTAATTTTTAAGTTGAAAAGGGTAAGTAATTAAGGTGTATTATTTTTCTGTTTTCTGATGCAATTTTAATGCATACTAAATAAAATAAACCTTTCACACCAATCAGCAAGTTTAAAAGATTCTGATGCAATATGGAGGTAGTAGGAATATGTGGGTGTGTATATCTATATCTATATCTATATCTATATATTATATATATTTTAGGGGGATGTTAGATATTTTAATAAAGTATAACAGCTATGGTTAAAATTGCAGAACTTATAGATTGAATATTGCCTATTAAATTTTCTAAGACCTATCTCCTATTACAATGATAGTAATTATAGTTTACCTGGTTTAAACCAGCAACTTATAAAATAGTTTAGCAAAGAAAATTTATTTAAAAAAACAGCTTATTTGCATGTGTTTATGATCTATTTTATATTATTTTGGTAAATTCTAGATTAAGAAAAAATTTTTCTTCATTAATAGCAAAAGATTTAAAGAAAATAAAGTTGAAGGGTTAAATCATTCAACAAATTTCCTTTAATGCCAAAATATATCTATTTTTCAAAACAGTGCTTCATGTTTAACAAAAAATTTTCTAGACTTTATAATTTAAGCTATATGAATTTCTAGAGTCAAGAAAACTCAATAGATAGAAAACATTAAATATAAATTTCTCTTTCAACATTTTATTCCAACATTTTTAACAAATTCACTTCTTAAAATTCTGAAGACTGATTCAATTTTATACTTAATAAATTAAAAAAATAGTGATTCTGCATATACCCACTTGAAGGAAAAAAGTCACAAACTCCATAAAGATAAATCAAATGTTTGGAAGCAATCAAAGTAGTCTTATTTGTGTTGCTGTGAAGGGACTCAGTTTGGTGGTCCCTGAAGTGCAGCTGTCTCTTCGTCCTGCTGTCCTCAGTAAACCACTGCCCCACTGTTACTAATATATATATATATATGTATATATATATATATACACACATCACCATGAGAAAGTTCCCAGGGTGTTAGAAACTCCAAAGAGACTTTACTACTCCTCTCTTGTTCTTTGAACTTTGGAAAACTTCTGCTATTAATATCTGTGGTTAGGTTACCATAGTTATTATAGCATTTAATTTTGTCCAACCTGGTAATATCTTTATTTTTCATTCTCGCTCTTTTTTTTTTTGCCTTTGTCGTTTTCTTTGTTTATTAACTTTCTTTGTGAAAATACTGACCTTTTGTATAGACATCAATCCCATAATAGACTTTTTATTCTCTGACATATACAAAAACAAAGTGCATTAGGTACACACTTTAAAAATTGGATGTGACTTCTTCCCTTTGTCCTTCCATCAATCCTACATTCTCTCTCTTCTATATTGCATATGCTGAGACTTTTTTTTATTTACACAAAGACATTGAGGATGTTGGGTTCAGTGTGTGTGTGTGTGCATGCACGTACTTGTGCACAGCAGTGTTCATCATGTTTTCTCAGATGTTCTGGAAAGCTGTTCTCTGTAAGCAGAGATTTACCATGATTTACACAGCAGCTATTAAAGCTATAGTGCTTATTTATTTCAAGAAGTGATAAAGTTTTAGTGTAAATGGATTCATAAATGTTTAGATAAATTCAATAATAAACAGTTCATTGTCTTGTTCCTATATATTATAACTGTTAGTTTTCATATTTACATTTAATTCCTTTATAGGAATAATGCTATACTGGGTCTATGATATATTTGATATTAGATTTAGTCTTATATTTTTCACATCTACACTAGTCATCATCATCATATGCCCTCTGGAAATTTTAAGTCATCAGCACCCATGTAAATAATTCAACAATAAAATCAAATGTGCAAATTACAAGAGTCCTACTAAATATAGCATATGCTAGTAACTTTTAACTCTTTTTCTTATTTCATCTATGAACTGAAACCATGAACCACCCTCAATAAAACTTTTCTTCCCTGAATTTGTTCTTGTCAGTCCTTGAGTCATAGCAATGAAAAACCTGACTAAAACAGTCACCATGTGCAATAATAGATCATCAGAATCTTTCATAACAGCAGTTTTCATTGTTAGTGGTAATATTTAAAAAATTTAACATTCTAAATCTGATTCTCAGAAAAAGGGTGTAAATTCAATATACATAGTACTTAGATTACAAATAAACTGTGAGAATTACTTCCCTTTATGATCAGATGAATCTTGACAAGAGACTGAGAGACAACTCTTGGAGAATGCCCTGTTAATAAAGGCACTTTATTCTTAACCAAAAATTGTTAACTCATTGTAATTTGCAGAGTACAGCAGAATAGCCCGTCTATACTACCTATGTGGTATAGCATTATTCCTATAAAGGAATTAAATATAAATATTAAAACTAAGAGTTATCATATATAGGAATAAGATAATGAACTGTTTATCCTTAAATTTATATAAACATTTATGAAACTAAACCATTTCTTTTGGTTTGGCTACAAAGTTTTTCTTAGTTCTGTAGTTTTGTTTATTTGTTTTTTGTTTTGGTTTTCTGTTTTTTAAAACAACTTCAGAGCAGAACTAAATTTTTAATAATTGTCTTTTGCAGTCTTGTTTCTTTATATGAAAGCAGATCTAATATAATAGATTTGGAATTGTAAATTTCATATTTTTAAGTAAAAACATATTAAGGAAAATTTCTAATATTCTAAAATGGAAAGCAAATATACCTTTGTTCTTAGAAAACAGATTAAACATGATATTTGTAAGAGAGGGAATTATGTCTTTCATAGATACTACAATTTTTTTTATTAGAAGTATATAGAGATATAATTGAGGGGGAAACATTATCAAACCAACAGTAATCAATGTATATATACTTTGTTATCCAGGGGTAATGCCAAAACATGGATGACCAGCTTGGGTTTCACCTGTTGCAGTTTCCCCCAGAAGAACTCATGCGTTAAATGGGTATCTCATGGAGGAATGACATCGGCTTCTGGGATGGTTCCCCCATATTCCCACTCTCCAGTCTCCCATGAGTTCTTCATACACCCTCCCCCCTCCTCATCCCTCTCCCTACGCCTCCAAGTATCCTAGGGAGCCATCCCCCTATCACTCTGGGAGTCATTCAATTTGAAGTATTGTTAGGTTAGACGTTTACCCTACTACTTCCCCATATATTCTAGCATCCAGCGATGAGAGAAAGCATTCGGCCCTTGAGTCTCTGAGATTGCGATACTTCACGAAGCA